>JAOVVF010000036.1:20104055-20118147 GCA_028565595.1 Duopalatinus emarginatus | reverse complement strand
GTGTGTCTGTGTGTATGTGTGTGTGTGTGTGTGTGTGTGTGTGTGTATACACCTGCTCATATCATATATATTATAATATTATATTATTATAATATTATCATATAATCATATATATTATGCACAGATCCTCAGCATCCATTCCTGGATCCCTCTGGTGTGGTCCTGTCTGCATACAGGGACACAAAAAGTTTGGAGATCCCTTGCAAGACAACATCTCCTCGTCAAGAGGTTACTTTGGAAGTAGTGAGTAGTTTTTTACTAGGCTATTTCAAGTTTTATTATTACAATCATGAGCCAGTACAGTATAAGTTTTTTGGTGTCATTCTTTTCAATATGTAGTTGACTGTATAACTAGTCTATGTAGCTAATGTGTTACTGACTGCTTTCTGTTGACATTAATGTGAATATTTTTGTTGCAATGAGGCACTGAAGGAAGTGTAGGACTGTAAGCAACATTCAGGGTCTCACATGATTCAAACACTTCCTGAAGCAGTTGGATGTATACAGATATAATGAAAGAGGTGCAGGAAAGCTTAAGACAGGTTGTGGAGCCATCTGGTCTACTTCCTTTAAGAACAGGAAATTGGTTGTACTTTATCCGTCCAGAATAGAAAACGGTGACCATAAATAAAACCACTGTTTTTATACATAATTGCTTTGCAATATACAGTAGGTAGAAAAAACAATTGGCCAAATGAAATGTTGAATCATGCATTTTCCAGTGTGTGCATATTGTTTATGTGCTCTTAGGCTGTAAGATGCTACAGATGCTGTGTAACATTCCTACTGTTGGAACATTTGAGGTGTTCATCCTACCCATTTCCTTCCTTCTCTCTTTCTAACCATGACAGAGCAAAATACATGTACAAAGAAAAGATGTGAAATAATACACCAGATATGTTTTTACCTTACCACAGAGTTACTGCATACCACACAGGCCTTTACATGCATGAATATTCGGTTGAACCTACAATAAGATGGAACTGTTGGCTAACTCTAATAATGATTTTTCCTTTTTAGACTCCTCCCATTAAAAACAAAGATCGCATATCATGGGACCCAAAAGTGGGTTTTACAATTCCACTGCGTCCTTTGAAGAACTATGACATGTTTATATGTGCCACAAATGTGAATGGAGAAACAATCCTATCAAGATTCTACTTCATACGTCTTAGTGAGTGCTTTTATGTGTTAATATTCCCAAAAACACAGTAAATAAATTCAATAATTAAGCAAACATCTGTATACATTTATACAATAATTTCCTTTGTCTTTTGTATAGCCAATGTTCTAAATAATGTTCGGGTCACTCCTGATCATGCAAGAGTGCTGGTCGGAGACACAGTGAACCTCACTTGTTTAGCAGACACCACATACAATGGCCGGGTTAAATTTGACTGGGAATTCCTAAACAGCCCTGTAAGTTCCTAGGATCTATAATTCCTTTTGTCTCACTGAACATTGAATATTTAACATAATATTAAATTTAATTGTAGTTAAATAGAATTTTACTAGGTTAGGGTATCAATAACATAGTAATGATCAGAAAGGAATTGCTTCTCTGTTTGCCAGATCAGTAGGATTCACGACATTGACAGGAGAAGAAGTGACCCTCAGGAGGTCCTTGTAATGAGCAGTGAACTAATTATACCCAGTGTGACTATGAAGGATAATGGCATATACATTTGCAAAGCAACACTAGATGACTCTAAGAAAAATGCTTCAGTCAAGGTTATTGTACATGGTGAGTATGTAATGGATAGATTCTTTGCTATTAATGTATTTTCATTGTTTTAGAAAATTAAAGATTTTTGTTTGTTTGTAGAGCATCCATTCCTCAATGTTACCCATGGTCCCAATGCATCACATAACACTGTCACTATTGAAGAAGGTAAACGGTGGGAATTTGAACCACAAGTCAATGCTCTGCCTGCACCAGACAAAATAGTGTGGTACGTTCATAATATTGTTCATAAATAACAGTTTTTGTGTGTATTCAGGGAAATATTTGGTTTGGTTCAGAATTCAGAGTAAGTGAAGTAGAGATTTTCTGTGTTTTCCTGTAATAAATTTTCACAGGTACAAGGATGGCTTCCCTATCAATGCCTCTTTATGCTATGAGGTAGTGGGCTATAACCTCATCATCAAGGAAGTGAAAGAAAAGGATGCAGGGGTCTTTACCATTGCTTTATCCAGCCAGAAGTCTGGACTTCTCAAGAACATCAGCTACACATTTTTGGTTAATAGTAAGGAAACAGAATTAAATATCAGAATGCAAACTGGTTTGTTTGTCAGTGCTTTCTCTTCAGCCTAATATTTTTTGTTTACTATTAGTGAAATATCTGTGTTGTTTTTGTGTGGGCTAGATTAACGTAGTAAATGCACCTGGACTTCGTTAGTAGCCTTTGAGAAGGACTTGAGGGTCTTCAGCACTACACAATGCACTGCACTTAGCCAACTGTCCTTTCTGCTTAACTCTAGTCTGCAGTGAACTGTTTTAAGGAACAATATGACCATATCGTACCCTACAGATCAAGGCAGTGTCTTAAGACAAAATGCATATTGTACAATTAGATCATTAATTACAAGTTTTACAAGTAACAAGTAACTATTTACAAGGAACTATTATTTTAAGTATGCCGATTGCCAAAGTTGGGGCACAGAGAGATCAGTAATGTCAATGTACCCAACTTTTGCCATTTGAAGATAATCAGTTGTAACACTGAAAACCTGTTATTTATGTGTAACATGTTTCCATTCAGTAGATATGCACATATATCAGAATAATTGTCATCATTGGAAAGAAGTAGCTAATGACTCTTTAAGGAATAATTTTAAAAAAACATTTGAAATGACAAAACATAAATTAAAAAAAACTTTAAAAAAAAAGATTAAAAAAAAAATCACAACCACATAATTCCAATTCATCATATTAAAGCGATTCTGGCTGCAGGGTTACTGTTATAATAATGTTTGCATTATGAACTGAGGTGGTTCATATCACTGGTTCTGGTATGTGTAGTGCTAGGTCATTTAGGCACTACATAATCATCATAATCATACAGATGAAAAGTTATCAGCCAGCAAGGTCTCAGGATCAGCTTTATCTCAGTCAGCCAGAATGTGGGGTCCTTTCCTTTGAGTGGTTCTGCATGTCTCAGTCATTCTTGTCTACTGCTTCCTCTTTGGCCCCTACTTTCATTAATACAATTGTTACTGATTGTTGTTCTTTAGCTTCTCAGTTTCTTTTCATGGCATGCTCACTTTCTAATAACCTTTTTGCTTCCATCTCTATTTTTCTAAATTTTTATTATGTGTTTCTCCACAGTGAAACCTAGAATATCTGAAGAAGAGGTGGCTCCTGTAGGCCCTCAAACTTACAGGCTAGGCCAGGAGCACCAACTTACCTGTACTGTCTTTGGATATCCAAAGCCCAGTATCACATGGCTGTGGCAGCCCTGTGAACCTGAACAGAACCTTACACGGTGAGTTAGTATTGCAATAAGTGTATTGCAAATGTCTATAATAATCAGATAATAATAAGTCCTCTTTTAACATTGATTCATATGTATACAGTTGTAGCTGTACAGATCTGTGGAGCCAACAAATATCTTGCAAATCCCAGTGCTCATCTTGTGCTGCAAACTTGCTATTTTATAGGCCAATGTGGTAGTGAACCTGCTGCGTGCTAAGATAATCAATTGTGACACTGGAAATGCTACAGATATCTTAAGGAATGGGTGTTCAGTCATATCCATAAAGTGCTAATGTGAGTTTCATTTCAGCCAAGCAGAGGCCACACCTTATAGTCTACTGATAGATAGATAGATAGATAGATAGATAGATAGATAGATAGATAGATAGATAGATAGATAGCAATGTTCAGAGTCAAAGCGCAAATTAAAAGCTATGATTGACTAATTAAACAGATGGTATTGGGCTGACTGGAATGAGCACCAATCAAATCAAATCCATCTGAACCATCTGTAATCATTTAAATAGCAAAACATTACGCTTAACATTAAAGTAACAATTAAAATTATTGGCCTAAGAAAAAAACACATCCAATGTCCACAGAATTCCCATAATATTAAAGTGATGCTGACTGCAGGGTTGCTGTGTTAATGATTATGGTCAGTTCTGTGCACACCATAGGTGTTTGGTTGTAGGTTATTCAGTTGGGTATCATAAGCAAAAGTTATCAAATGTTTTAGCCAGGAAGGTCTAAGAGTCAGCCTTATCTTAGTCAGCCAGAGAGTGGGGGCATTGCCTTTTAGTAGTGACGCATGCATCTGTCCATCCTGTCATGCTACTGCTTCCTCTATGGCTTCCACTCATTAATCCCATTGTTACTTTCCTCAGAAGGATATAATATAACGTTTTGTTGTCTTCCACACAACAAATCATTAAAAACAATAAGATATTTGTAGTTGGGGGGTAATGCTGGGGAATGCTATTTTCTGGCAGTTTCTTAGCATATCCATTTCGAAACCTCATGACTAAAAGACATTTCTATTTTTGTGTATGTGTACTGCCATTTGTCCTGTTTGTGACTCATGTTCTCAGAAGTTGCATTTCTTACAGACAAAACAGAAACCAAAAGTGCAGGTTTCGAACATTTATTAACCAGGAATCCCACATATGCAATGTGTTGATTTTAGTTCCTATAATAGAACAAGCTGTATGGTGGTGCAGTGAGTAGCACAGTTACTTCATAGCAGAAAAGGGCCTTGCTTTGATTGCCTGGTCAGGCAGCTAATGTTCTTTCTATGTAGAGTTGTGGGTGTGGGTTTTCTCTGGGGTCTCAGGTTTCCTTCCACAATCCAAAGTCCTGCAGTAAGGAGAATTGGATATAAAAATTACCCTTAGGTGTAAGTGTGTGTGTGAATGTGTCTGTCCTGCAATTGCCTGGCAACCAGTCCTGGGTGTTTCCTTGCCTGTGCAGTGATAGGAACTTGGATATTTAATAAATTAACAAATGAAGGCTTATTCATACATATCTCTTGATGTATTGTTTTATTAAAATACACAATTTCTAATAATAGAAATTTTGTGTTATAGGTGCATGTTATATAGGGACCCAATAAACGTGACGGACCGCAGCAATTTTTCAGCAAACTTGATTACGGATGTGTCCTATGAGCCTAAAGTGATAAATGGCAGAAACAAGGTATGTAATATATGTTTATTAACTTTTATTAATGTTTATTAATTAGAAACCTCAAATATATATTTTTTTATGTATTTTTAAAATGGTTTTGAAAGCTTACGGAAAAGTTTCAGGAAGGTGTATTTGTTTGTGCTTATACTGCTCAAAAGCAAGCAAACTGGGGCTGAATTAAAAACCAAAGTAGGCAAACGCTTACGTAGTATAACGCTTTTTGTAGAGTTTTTTTTTTTTTTTTTTTTTACAGTTTTTAAATTTTTTTAGACCACTAAATCTATGACATTTAATAATAAGCTCAAAACTATTCTAAAGCATTAGTAGTGCAATTCTGAATTTTTTTTTTGTGTTACAGGGATTGTGAATGGATTGTGCAGCTGTACAAACTTGTAATTTAGCTTTAGACAGGTATTTTAGAGAGATACCAAATAAGGGAAAATAAGTGCAAATAAGTAATTATATTCGACTACCAGTGACTACAAATATTTTTAAGAGAATTTACAAAAAGTCACTTATAATAAACCATTATTTTTACTCTAAAATTCCAAAAAGACGCAACCAATGTATTTTAATGATTATACTTTAAGTGACAGAAAAATACGCCCAGAGTCGCTTTTAATAGGTGAACTTGGCAACCCACTGGGGCTGCAGCCCAGACAGAGAACAGCTCAGGAAATTTGTGTGTGAGTAATGCAACTAATTGTAATAGTAGTTCTACTAACTGTAATGAGATTACACAATATTGAACTGTAATCTTTTACATTATTTCATTACTGAATTGAATTATCAGGTTACCCCCAACACTGGCAGCTTGTGTGCCTTAGTGAAGAGGCAAGCCGCATGACCAATAATTAGCGCAAGAAAGGCAACAGTCAAAATTACCACTTTAGGTAATGGATCCTGTAAAGATTTGTAATATTTAACATTATAGGTTAGAAGGATATATAATGGTTATCATCAAAAATAAAGTTTTTCTACTCAGCTGAACCACCATATTACCCTATGATTACTTGTAGTAATTTAGATAATGTACTGAAACATTTAAATTACAAAAATGTGTTTTTTCACAGACTATAAGTACCCTGGTTGTGACGGCTTCAGTGTCAGGGGTCTACACTTGCAAAGCCAGTAATAAGTTTGGAGAGAAGACAAGGGCAATTAATTTCTATGTGAATGGTAAGTGACAAAGATGTAATACGGTTATCATACTTATGAAGATGGGTTTCTAGGATCAACTGATTTTGACTTGTTTCGTTATTATTGTATTGTATGGCTAAACAATGTAAAAAATGTCAGTTTCATTTATACTCACTTCCAAAATGTATAGCTTAGCACATCCAGAAATGCACACTTTGCACACCCACACTTGATTGTGCAATTAGGAAGGGCAGGGTTTGGGGGTGTGGGAGTACTGTAATTGAAACCACATCACTATGCAACATTGCAAATTAGAGAACCAAAAACAAAGTTTGCCAACTAAACAAAGTGAGATGAAATTCTGACACAGAGTAGCCCATTTCTTTTCCTGAATTATTAGCTTAAGTGTGATTCACTATTGTAAACATCTGAACAAGCTGGAAGCTTTAACTTTAACTGAATAGGAGGTATATATATAATCAAGCAAACATCAGTAATTAGAAAAAAAAATGATAAATTAAGCATATTCTATAACAGACAGATATTAGACAGTTGGATAGAGAACACTAAAACCGAACAAGGACAAGTTGAAGCAGTTACTGAAATTAGCAAATTAAAAATGATGGCATGCTGGGCTGTAGGGGACCAGATTATAATATATAATGGCCTTGAGAATGTGCTGTGCCAAGGTGGGGATGACTCTGACCACAGGAATGCTGGTGAGAGGGACCGAATTGTAATAACAGCTGTGTTCTTTTACGGAACTCGAGACGCTCTCCAGCACTGTGAATAAACAAGCGTGTTCCAGCTCCCCTGAGGCCTGGCCTCAGCCTGGTTCCTATTGTAGCTGCTTCACGTCGGCCATCTCTGCCGCCTTCCGCCAACAACCTGCTTCCAATTAGTAGTGATGAAACAGGAAATAACTTCACATTTGACATTCCGTGATGGAGATGTGCAGTTTTGTGTGCTGTAGTGTGGGACAAAGTATGACCAGGTCTGATCACCAGTTCAGTGATAGTATTGGAATGTGAATATTGTCATATTATGTAATATAATATATTATAATATAACATAATAGAATATAATAGAACATAATCAGGTATCTGACATTCATGGTGGGAAATCAGTGCAGGTTTTTCCCTTCCATTGTACAATTTCCTAAACAAATCTGCTGTTTTGTTGTGTTCCAGATCATCCCCAGTCTTTTGATGTCAAACCCTTGACAGCCACTGAGGGAGATGATGTTACTCTAATTTGCCAGGGCACACGGTTCCTGTATGATAGGCTACACTGGTATGATTCTCAGAGTCGTCTGGTTCAGGATAACAGCTCCATCAAGATCAGTGATTATTCTGTTTCCCTATCACTCAAACTGAAGAATGTTTCTAGAAACCACACAAAAGGTTATGAGTGCAGAGCAATCAACCTCAACACTAACAATGTGGTCAATGCAACTTCTAACTTAATCATTGATGGTGAGTTTATTTAAATTCATGAGTACATGTATTACCAGTTTCCATGTCTGCTTGATTTTTTTGTAGTATTATAAGTTCATGGCATTTCTGATGTAAGGCTAATGCTGTCACAAGTGCATATGAAACTTAGGCAATAGATTTATCTACTTTGAGTTGTTGTTGTTTGAATTTGAGTTGTTTTTTGTCTATCTATTTGTACAGAAAGGAGCATTCCCTGGTTGATACAGAACTTGACCAGTCAGAGTGTGAACAGCAGCAGCACTCTGACTCTAGAATGTCCAGCCAGTGGTGTGCCACCCCCTTTAATAAAATGGTACAAGGACAGGATTCCCATCACAGAAGGACCAGGTGAAGATAAACTGCTGTTCAAGTTTGCTTAAATGTCAAATTGTTTCATCACATTCAACATAAATTAATATTTGTAATTTAATGGATACAATTATATGCAAGCACAGTTACTGTACAGTTACTGTATTAAGTAATATATTGTAGTAAGTAATTTGTAATTGAATTTACAGTAACAGATTAATATACTGTTTAACTGTTAAGCAACTTAAAAATGCCTGCAGGAATTACTCTGAAGGACGATGGGGTCCTGATCATCCAAAGGGTGAAGAAAGAGGATGAAGGAACATATGAGTGCCAGGCTTTTAATACTAAAGGTGTGGCAACCTCTAGTGCAGCCATCACTGTACTGGGTAAGTACCAGATCAGCTGACATTAAACTTCCCATTTCTTATAACAAGGTCTCTGCAATTGTGAAATAGATCTGGTATTTCAAGTAAATCACTAAATAAGTTTTACTATTTTTATACTGACATTACAATCTGTAATGGGCAGAGATAAAAGTAGAGCTTCTCTTTATACTCTTATGTCTTATTTGTGTACATAGGATAAAGAACTTTAGTAAAACTTCAATATTTAGGTTATCCCATGAGATTCAGGCTGAGGTTTCTGGGAATGCCATACAAATTCCAAGGCGTTTTTATGATAGGGGTTGCAGAGAGGGTCCCTCACTTGGGAGCTGACCTCTGTGCTATCAGCAAAGAGCTTCACTAATGACTGGCAGAACAGCATCTAAAAGTAGCAAAGTTCTTGAAACTTAAAACACTCCAAGGGAAGACAAATGATTAGTTGTGGTGGCCAGTACAGCAGAGCTTCTTCTTTTCAAATGGTCCCACAGGCAGTCACTACCATTCTCTTCTGTTTTCTTAGTGGCAAAAGCTGTCTGGTGTAGTCAAGTGAATGAATTTGGGAAATTTGTGTGTCTGCATTAAGCTTATCCAAAACTAAATAGAGCAGGGAATGTTATTTGATTGCTTTATTGTTTGTTTCATAAATTCCTTATGACTTAGGCAGTATGCTGACTGTTGGAATTCTTTTTGTAAATGAACACAGAGCCTAAACTATGCCATGAAATGCGGAAGTGTACTTTCCAGAAATAAACAATATATGAACAATGCCATGTGCCTGCATGTCCAAACTGTATACAGATTGAATGATAACAAAATGACAAAAAAGTAAACAAAGTTGCGAAGTGCCTCAGGGATCTGGCCTATAAACAGAAATTATTCTTTTGTCTAACTTCAGGCGATGAAGGCAAGTCTAAGATTGAGGTAATCATCCTTGTGTGCACGGGAGCTGCTGCTACATTTCTTTGGATCATGCTCATTCTCTTTATCCGCAAGCTTAGAAAGGTAACGAATACAGTAAAGAATAAGAATATCTCATAAGTTTACATACAAGTGTCTCCTAAGAAAAAAAAAAACATTTTATCAGCTTTTTTTTCTGTTTTTCTGAGTAAAGCATTTTTAGCATTACTCTCATATGACAACTCTCAGGATAACTCTTACTTTTAATCTTTACAGAAATACATTCATAACATTTTTTTTTTTTGCAAAATGTGTGCTCTCTCCTTATTATGCTAACAATTTTTCAATGAAATTGTAAAAAAGTAAAAATGCAAACCTCTGCTTTAATTTAGCCTTCAAGTTCTGCAGATCTAAAGTCAGGCTACCTGTCCATCATCATGGATCCTGACCAGATGCCTCTTAATGAGCAGTGGGATCGTTTACCTTATGATAGCAGCAAATGGGAGTTCCCTAGAGACCGCCTTCGACTTGGTGAGTTTTATTAATGCATTGGTTCTATCATAAAAACACCTACAAAAAGCACAGGAACAGGTGAGTCAATATAAATGAGCCAAATACTGAATAGGTTCTTATCATGGTCCTGCATAATGTTTGGCTTTTTCAGGTAAAAGTGTTTTATGTACAATTATTTTTCAGTGACCCATGTTTGTCATGCATTCTTTAGTACCCCATAAATTACATGCAGAGAACTAGAGAAGTGGTCCCAAACTCAACAGACTGTTTTAATTACAGTCCCATATCTTTACTGACCGGACAAGCAGCTTGATTTATGATCCTCAACTTAGGACAAAGTAAACTGACAAACTCATGTTTTCTCTCTCTCTGTGTCTCTGTCGAAAAAGGTAAAACACTGGGCCATGGTGCTTTTGGAAAAGTTGTAGAGGCTTCTGCATTTGGCATAGACAAACTCTCCACATGCAAAACAGTTGCCGTTAAAATGCTTAAAGGTAAGGATGACAAATTATTGAACTTTTAGCCTCATTCTTGCTTAAACTGTTGCATTATATTGGCATTTTAATTTTATAGTTTGAATTACATTTACAGTTAAAGCAGCTGAATCCTCCTTCACAAAACTTTTCACATCTCAGGACCCAGGAGTTAAGAATGATAATGCACAGATATTAAAAACAGGTTCAAAAATGTCAACTCTAATTGTGATGCATGAACATTTTCAATAAGTAACCTCAAGCAAATGTTTTGAAATCATCTTGAGTTTAATATAGTTACATCCTCACTTTGGATTTATTATTATTTTTTATTACTTTGTTGGGGAAAAAATCTAGCATGTGCATACTGAAGTGAGGGTACACAACCAGACTACGCCTTCAGCAACACCAGCTTAACATACAATTCTGTATGTAAACATGAAAAAGAAACAGAATCTCTTGAGGTTCTTTTTGGTGAAACTGTGTGATGATAAATTCTTGTCACATTATTAATCCTCCTTAAACATTAATCATTGGGAGAGACAATCAGGCTGGATGATGTTTCAAGCACCATGGGTCAGTTCCTAATGAAAAGCAGCAATTTCTTAAAATTCCTGTGTGTTTTGTAATACAATGTCAGTGTTTTTCTGAACACTGAAGCTTATCATTTCATGCATCATCTTGCTCATTTTTATGTTTACATATTATCAATGGAACAATTCTGTTAAGCTATCAAAAACCATAAGGAAAATGCAAAGTAAAAAAATGTTCTCACATTTATTGTTGTCTCATTAACTACTAAACTGGAAATCCTTGTGAGGTGTTACCTTCATGTATTACAGCTTTCTGTAGAGCATAGCTTTTCTGTGACATTTTGATGGAGTCACACTATAGAAAACATAACATATTCAATAACATAGCCTAGTTCCTGACCTTTTGACTTCTAACAGTCACCAGGCTCAAGTGCTTAATGAGCATTTCCACGCTGATGATATGTGCAGTTCTGTTTGCAAAGTTCTGCTTTTTCTTTATACAGATTTTGCATGCATTTACAATAATATTGATAACTCTTTCACGTATTGATTTGAATATGTTTTATTTAACAAATTATTATTTGTTAAGAAGCATTTTTAATGACATTGTCAATTGTTTTTTCTGTGTGTAAAAGCATGTTATAGTTTACTGAATTTAAGAAAATATGTTGTTAATAAATACATTTGTGCAGTGACAACATTTAATTACACCGTAATATGATTTCGGCTGCTCTTTGTCATATGTAATAGGAGGAGCTTCAAACAGTGAATGCAGAGCTCTTATGTCTGAACTGAAGATACTGATTCACATTGGCCACCATCTCAATGTTGTCAATCTACTGGGAGCCTGCACTAAGCATGGAGGTGGGAATTTGGGACTAGGACTCATGTCCTAAATTGAATTGTTTGTTAGATTGAGATTAAGACATTATATTAAATTATATACTGTTTGTTGCTGGCTTCAGGCCCATTGATGATTATTGTGGAGTACTGCAAGTATGGCAACCTTTCTAACTACTTAAGGAGCAAGAGAGGAGACTTTGTTGTGTATAAAGTAAGTGCTTTGACAAACAAATAACACTAAGACATGATTTCTATTTATGCTCACTGTTGTGTATTTCTCTGATCAGTCTCAGGATGGTAAAGCACTGCTGCCAAGTTCAGGGTGCGAGTTAAGTGAGCTTCTCAAGCGTCGACTGGAGAGTGTGGCTAGCACAGGAAGCTCAGCCAGTTCAGGCTTCATTGAAGATAAGAGCTACTGTGATTCAGAGGAAGAAGAGGAAGGTAGTGGCTGAATGTCTTCTTTCCTCTCCTTCCTTGTACCCCTCTCACCTCCACCCTACCCGACTAGATCCAAAAAAGTCCTTCACTTGTTTTTGTCCATTTCAGTTTGATTGGATGCTTCCTCTGGGATACATAAATACAATTTATATTTATCACGACCCACTGTCGCCCATAGAGTTTTTTCCTGCCTCATACACAAACTAGTGGTTTCCTGGCATTCCGTGTTATGCCTGTTATTTTGGATATTGATAAACTGTTTATCCAGGTAGAATAGAGAAAGGGTCAAATTCCGACCCCCTCCAAAAATAAAAAATAGAAAACACACACACACCACACCCCTGATTCATTGACAAGCTATTTTAAACAACTTCTAAAAATAAGTACCAGATCTTTTAGCTATATTAAAAATGTAAGGAAGCAGGAAAACAACAAGTTCAAGATAAACATTTAAACTTAGCAGGAAATATTTATCTTCTGCAGAAGGCCTTGTAAAGACTTTATGTCTTGTGATTCTATAGTGGTTTGGAAATGTATCTTGTTTTAATTTGTTGCTGATTCTGTTTGACTATTTAACACAGACTCTGAAGACTTGTATAAGAGAGTTTTGACACTAGAGGACTTGATTTGCTACAGCTTTCAAGTAGCCAAAGGCATGGAGTTTTTGGCTTCACGAAAAGTAAGTCCTTGAATAAATTGCTCCCCTAAGCCATATACGTAACGTATAAATGACTCTAAATCCTGATAGTCAGATTAGATGTTCAGTGCTTAATTTCTTTTGCACATTAAAAACCCAAGTGTTCTGCTGTGTCCAGCCAGACAGTGTATCAGTTTGTCTTAGTACTTTTCAATTTCAGTGCTTCTAAATCCCATTACCTCACTAAAAATGAACAGATATGCTCGCACACAAATGAGGTAAATGTATGAATGTAGCAGGGATATTAGTTCAGTTAATAGTTTTTATTTGAGGGAACTGCAGAACTGCTCATATTACTTGTGTTACTCCTCACGTTCTGCATGACCGCATCAGCTGCTCCACATTATCACACCTTTCTTCCATGTGTTTCCACTGACAATGCACCACATGGTAGATAAAACATGAAATACAGGCATCTCCAACCCAGATGATTCCTCTTTTCAAGAGTGACATGTATGAATTTGAAACATATTCAAAGTCAAGCATTTTTTCTCCTAGTGTATTCACCGTGATTTAGCAGCCCGGAACATCCTTTTGTCCGAAAACAACGTTGTTAAGATATGCGATTTTGGACTAGCCAGAGATGTGTATAAGGACCCAGACTACGTCCGTAAAGGAGATGTAAGTGTGCTCTTTTACCCTTTGACTGATTACTTTGTGCAGATCACCTTTTAATATAAATCATTAAAAAGCACTTAACTTGATGGACAACTATAATAACAGCCTAGGTCTGGAACAAGTACAGTGATTTTGCTAATGGGAAGAGTTGCTGGCATGCGCTCAGTCATTTTTTAGCCATTGACAATATTATTCTGTTCAGAGGATGTTTGCTTGTGGTTGAGTGTGGCCACAAACGTCATGCTGATTTTGTATTTAAGCAGATTTGCACTGTTTTACAGTCTGTTTTTCTACTGAACATGAATACATTATGGTTACAGTTCACACAGGTGAATTAGGGGTCTGGCTGAACACTTGAGCTAATCTGCTACTATTTCCACAGGCCAGACTTCCTCTTAAGTGGATGGCACCAGAGGCCATATTTGACAAGATCTATACTACACAGAGTGATGTTTGGTCCTTTGGAGTGCTTATGTGGGAGATCTTCTCTCTGGGTAAATATTAAACCTGCCCCTGGTGGGTATAAGTCAGAGTCCCTTTTACTATCAAGCATCCAGCATATATGTACAAACTAAAAAAAGGTAGATGTGAAAAAATATGTGATAACTT
>JAOVVF010000036.1:20089603-20100670 GCA_028565595.1 Duopalatinus emarginatus | reverse complement strand
TGTACTCCTCCACACTAATGTGTTGACAACATGATATTCAACACATTTCTTAGATAATTAAATAATATGTATTCTTCGTCTTCTTCTTCTTCTTATTAGTATTATTATTATTATTATTATTATTATTAGTTATTATGTGTGTGTGTGTGTGTGTGTGGTCCCTGTAGATATCAGACCATGCTGGACTGCTGGCATGGAGAACCACAGCAGAGGCCCACTTTTACAGAGCTAGTGGAGAGACTAGGAGACCTCCTTCAAGCGAGTGTGCAGCAGGTGAGTAAATTAAATGATCATTTACTTGTTCAAAAGATATCAGTTCTGCAATCTGTTTTTAATAATGATCTATAGCCAAATCTAGAGCTCCTGATGGGCTGCATAATATAAAAAAACAATGATTTTGGGCACTGATTCAGTAAATGAATCACTGTGCTCAGTGTCCTCTCAGGAAGTGGTAGCTTTGATTGGTTCTAGGTATGGTGAGGATATGACGAGGAGTTTTGCTCATGAGAGTGTTTAGAGTAACTGAGAAGGGAAACTCCAATCAACAATCTTACTCATTTCCCTTTGACAAAAGAAAGAGGAGGAAAAGTACACTGGCACAGGAGAATTAAAAGCATTTAATGCAGCTCTGTTTGTTTTTAGAGGGTTTCTTATTCGAATGACCGCTTTACTTGCTTAAATATACATACAGTGTGAGGACTGATTTAGTGCGATTTCTTTTATTTTGTCTCTGCACATGCATATGCGTCTATCTGGAGGTTCAGATTTCTCTAAACTCTAAATTACCTCATATTGCAATAGTAGTAAAACAGGCATGGTGATGTCATTGTTGTTTCGGGGGCCTCAGTAAAAATGGTTTAACTCTGTATTTCTGTCAGGAAGGGAAACATTACATTCCTATCAACACAGCACTACTGACAAAAGCAGATCCATCAAAGGCAGACCATACAGAGGAAACTTCACTGAGACCTGTCTCTCTTAGAAACTCGGGAAGCTCATGGTAAGTATGACAATACAGACAGATCTGTATGATGGAGAAATAACTTGTTGCTTGACCCAAGTCCACAAACACAGTAATAGTATGTTTGTTATACAATATTTGATCATGGATGAATACATATATTTATTTGCAAAAACATGATAAATGTATTATGTCTCATTTTTGCATGTGGAATAAATAAAACTCTATATATTTACATTTACGGTATTCATCAGGCCCCCTTATCCACTGTGATTTATGTTTCTCGTGCAACAACGTAATCCCGTTAAGTTGCTGTTCAAACAACATAACATTTAATAAAATTTCAATAAAATTCAATAAAATTTACTGTAGATTAAAAGTAGTAATACTGTTGTCTAAAGTTTTTTTAAATTTTCAAATTCTATATAAACTTTTAAATATATAAAAACAAGGGGTTTTTTTTACAGTTCATTACCTGTATTACATAAGTTCATTATGCCTCTGGACAATCTAAGCACCCTGTGGCTCTTGATAAAGCAGGTACAACACTAAGAGTCACAGACGAACAGGCCCCCTTATGGAATTTCCTTACCCCAACCACAAAGGCACTCTTAGAATTAATGTCTGGAAAATATAATATTTGTTCAACTGTTGTGTTTCTCAAGTTTGCTAAGTACATTTATTTAGAATGGTGCTGAACTACACTCATGACAGCTATCACAGTGGTTGAATTATGCAACTATCTAATAACTAAAATGAATTTATTTTTAAAGACATGCATTGAGCTTATTGAGCCATAAAACGTACTTTTCAAATATGTTATTAAAATATATTTAAAGATTTTGTATATGAACTCTTAAGAGTATCAGTTATGTGCTTTAAGCCAGAAGAATAGAAAAGATACATGCAGAAAAGTATGACTGTGCAGAATCATAGTTCAAAAGAAACACTGAGGGAAAGCAATATTATTGCCATCTTGTATTAAGATTTTGCTCCACAAACATTGAAAATTATTATATTCACCCAACTGTGTCAATACTAACCTGTTATTGAACTTCTGATTCACTTAGGAACATCAAGCTCCATCCAGGCAGCATCAAAACCTTTGATGAAGTACGAATGGAGAGTGGAACACATGATATGCATGAGGTAGGGTGTTTGTTCTCACACTACACCCACACACACACGCACACACACATAAAAAAAACCATGTGGTTTCCAATGATAATATGAAACACTGCACATCCACACTACACTGCTGCATTGTCTGCAATACTGTATTTCTTAAAAGCGATGTTTATTTTTCTAATAATGTTATTATTCACTTCAGACCATGTGCTTTCTCATACTGTCATCTGCAGGGAGGGCATTCGGACAGTGGCATGGGTCTGTACTCTGATGATCTGGAGAAGCTTAAACATTTGAGTATCATGGCCCTGGCGTAAGTGCAGACTTTATACTTCTGTCATAGCATCGAGCACTACAGCAAGAAGTATTTCCTTGGTAACCCTCCCACTGAGTGAGAATGTAGATGCTAGAATTGTCATATAGTTTTTGTGCTTCCCCCTGCTCTACTCTTACTCCCTGTCCCTGCCTCTCCCTTTTTAAGAGGTGACTTGGTGGGAGAGCCTCACAATGGCACAGTGGAGGAATATTGCTCAAGGTGACAAACCCAACAGCTAGACAACAAATGCAGGGCTGGAAGTGTGGCTTGTTAACATTGGCTACGGGGCCTTGCGACTAATGTCTTTGTCTGCTCTGTCTGCATAGCACTGGTTTTCTCACTTTCTAAACTAAAAAACATGTAAGCATACCAGACCTGTTTGGGTCAGTGGAGAGCATTAGGTCTTTTTTGTTCAAATCTGGTGCCAAGTTCCTGTCAGCATTTCTATAGTCTTGGCAAGTGGCATTCATTACTTTATAATATACAGTGCGAAGGAGATCATAAAAATGGCCTGGAGTGCTCTGTGCACAAATTACACCACAGTGAGAGCCCATAGTATAGTATAGAACTATAGTATAGAACTTATATAGTATACAACCTGGGTTTTGGCTTACATTATTTGCTTTATGTTCAGTAGGAAGCCTATGTACACACATCGATAATGCTGTTTTGATGCTTAATAAGCTACATGCCTGTTGTTTTGTCTGATTGACAATCAATTAGTAAATATCAAGTACTTTACTGATCATGACCATCACCAGTTGCTACTCTACCCTCTACTCATTGTAGAGCCTCTCCTGCTTTCCCAGGTTTTGTTATACAATTGAAAAAGGGGAAAAGGTACTTGACAATGTTAGGATTCATTTTAGATTTAAATTAGTTACCATGTTGTATCACACAGCCCCATGGAAAGGCATTATATTTATTTGTTTTGTTTATATTTGTGCGTCTATTAATTTATTTATTTTACTGCAGTTGTGATCAGAGTAAAATAGGAATTTTGCAGTGAACCCATTTAGCTTTTCAAGCCTACCTGAAAACAACACAGTTTCTGTTGATATCTGACATGGCCTTTTTAAAGCATTTTTTATGATTGATAAAACAAAATTTTCAGTTGTAGACACACTGCCTCCCTACTTTCCACAGCTGTTTATCTAGCTGTTCCTTCTTACAAACTGTTTACAGTGCTCCCTTTACCAGTGTTCTCCAGTGTTTCACACACAACAGCTGGGTGAAGCACAGTCTTCTATTGCCCATGTTGCCATGGTCTCTATACTCACTGGGGTAAAAAAGAGCCTCTTCAGGCATTCAGAGAATGATCTATACATTGCAGGGAGGTGCTCCTGCTGAGAGACCACTTGATCACTGCCACCTTTGACCTTCTAAAGCTTTACTACTTCTTCATGTCCTCGTCCTCATTGTGTGTATGAATTCCACTTGGGACTCCTCCATTCAATGCACACATGTTCTTTGAGGGCAGTGGATCATATTGTTGTATGTGCATTGGAAAACCATAGAACCTTTAGACCCTATGTACTCCATTCTGTATGTATGTTTTTACCAAAAACCCACAGACCAATCACATGACACCCTGGATAATTTATTTCAAGGTACAAATGGGGCAATTCAACAAGATTTAAGTGTTAAATATATTGCTGCAAAGCAACAATGCTTTATAAGTTATAGCAGTGACTGATGCTTTTAAAAAAATCAGAAATGAATCTATCAACTTTGCTCTGAATATGAAATACACATGTTGTATACATACAGAGTGATTCAAAGTGGGTTATATGTTTTCTTCTACTTCAGGATGAAGACTAAGAGTAAGGAGTCTGTTTTGTCAGAGGGGGAGAAATATCCATCACCAGTTCCTTCACTAGACTTTGGTCTGGAAGATCCCTCTCTGGATCCAGAGCTGGAGTGTCATAGCCCTCCTCCAGACTACAATTATGTTGTTCGCTATTCCACACCACCCGTCTAAGTTTCCTGCTGCTACCCTGCTGCTATTACACTTACTACTAAATCTTTTCTTATTTTTACAAAGTTTTTGTTTCATAAACTATATTCCCATATTGACATGTATATTGGTCAGTATAGTTTCAGCACTGCTACCTTTTGTCCATCTTGGTATACTTCTCCTCTAGCATATTGTAGTAAGAGGAGTGTTGTTCTCCTAAAAGCTAAAAACACACCACTGTGATACACACGTATGGACCACCTCAGGTATTTCTGTTATCTACTGTGAACACAAAAAGCACAACAACATATTTCACCACAAATATTCACAAAATCAAAAAGGAGAAAACAGCAACTAATTTGAATAGTTTAAGATAAAGAAACTGGAAAATATTTGATTTTACTTTTCTGAACAGCTCTTTCTGTTTTTTTTTCATTAGGCAATATGTGTTTTAAATAAATGGATACAAACAAGAGTGTTATTTACTTAATAAACGGTTAATAATTAGTTGAATTTTTGAAGATTTTCATATAGAGTTTCTGTTTTATATTTTAGATCATAACGGAATGTACGTTTCAGATATCACAGTTTTCTATACACATTATTTTTATTACCAGAATCCACATAATGCTCTCACTGTTATACCCTATTTATATTGTTGCACTAAAATTTTCTAATTGATTAGATTAACACTAACACTTAATCACGAGCATTAATGTTTGCCATTTAATTTATTTTGGCAGAACAGAATCATTTGTGTTGGAGAAAATGTTATTGAACTCCGTAAGACATAGTGTTTACTGTCTGTACTTTACTGATCTCAGTATAAATGGTTTTAAATGAACTATACACCCAGTTATACTCACCTTGTGCTACAATAAGAGCTGTTATAAATGATCGGAAAAGGTGACCACCTTTATAAGAATTGTGTAAATCATCCCATCACTTTAAATGAGATACATGTTGAATTATTAAACACTATTTAATCACACAGAAAGGATTCTTTTGCCCTGCAGTCCTCTGATACTTGGTCATATTTCAATGTCTAAAAACTTTCAGGTTGTTTACACTGTATACATGATGGTTACAAGAAATAATCCATTTCTATACGTTTCCCATTATTAATCTACTTTATTTTATTGGGAGTGCTATTGATCCATGTTTCTGCTGACTAAAGCTTGCAGGCCAGGCAAAAAAAACACTAAATAATATAATTTTACAACAAGCTGGTCTCTACATATATATCATCATCATAAATAACAGCAGAAGTATATACACACTTCCAGGTAATATCAATATTAGCTATTCTGTAAGATGTTGCAATAAGAAATGTATGGCCTTGTAAACTTGTAAAGGCGGTAGTCAGGAAAGTGGGAACGGTTACTCTGATTTTCTATCTTAGTTACCAGGATTCATTGGTAGATAAACCATTTTTGAAACCGTATATATTACAGAATAATTTGTATTATTGTTGACTGATTTGTGTCTGTTGAAAAAGGATATTGTATGTACTGGGATTTTTTCATGCATTATAGATGTATTTTAACCAGGCATCAATAAAGATCTATATATTTATATATAAAATCTTATTGTAATCATTTACGTTTTCACCCAGATAGCATTGTAAGCACACAGCTAACTAAGAATGAAACATGATTAATATAACAAAAATCATTCAAACTACATTTTACCAAAAGAAAAAAAAACAGTTTTCAGAATTTTTTAAACATTTTAATATATTTTAAATAAAAAGAACTGCACTACAAAAATACTTGTTTAAGGCTGGCATGTTTGAAAGATGTGCTGTAGAACAAAACATGTTATTATGGCCGCATTTCCCCATTCCTGTTACTACCTACTGACTGAAAATGCAAAAAGGATAAATATATTGTGTACAATGTCACTTCCAAAGATTCTTCTAAAACATATTCATCAGTGGTGGGTCACCCTTCCTCCCACTACTTGGCCATGGAGACACACTTCCTGAGCGGGGTGAGGTGCCGGCAGTCTGTCTGTCACCAGGACAATACTTCTGTGAGTGGGAAAGGAACCATCCTAGCACTGGCCTTCCTATGGGATCACAGTGTCTGCCTGCCATGGCATTGGGTGTGTCCAGGGACAGAGTGTGACTGTACCGACTGTACCATGGTGGGATATGTGCACTAATAAAAAAAAGACATAGATGAGCAGTATATGTTATTAACATCCCATTGCATGTCATCTATCAAACAAACAGGGGAAGGATGTTGAAGAGGATAGAGGTCATAATACTCTGGCTGCAAATGTAGGAAGAGTCACATACACCTAGTATTTTTCCTAGTATTGTTCATACAAACACGCACACACACACACATACACACACACACACACACACACACACACACACACACACACACACACACACACACACACGCAAATGCAGAGGAAGAACAAAGTCTTAAAGGTCTGTGTATTAGGGAAAAAGTAAGAATGCTATACATACAAACACAATAAACATATCTTTGGTAAATCAGACTAAAGCCCTTGGCCTGGTTTAGGATACAATTTGGCTAAAGCAATTTAAAAAGTACTGATTTGCTTAACATTTGTAAGAAAATATATTTTTACATGAAATATTTTAAAAATACAGTAGAACAATACAGTAGAACATGTATAGTTACATCTAATTAGTGAAGCTTTGGGTGACGCAAAATACTGCACATTTTATCAAATTACACAAAAAATAACAAACAAAAAAAATGATATTTAAAGAATTTGATTATTTGGCCGACAAGCATTAGTGGGGTACTGTAGTTGGATGAGGAGGCACCCAGTGGATGTTCCTATTAATACAAATGAAATGTGCAGACAACTCAAGTTCTTCCACACCAACCTCTTAGTTTCAGTAAAGAGAAATGATAAAGCTACAGATCACAAATGGATTATAGACAATTATGTGCTTCCAACATATGCCAACTGAGGGCAAAGACCACATATGTCTTTTGTATCTAATGTGTATGTTCATAATAACAATATTCTGCTTTTGTAGCTGTTACACAGTAGAATCGGTAAAAATAATCCCCAATACAAACCTCACATGTGTATATAATTAAACCACACACTTTTTGGAATATGTTGTTTTTACTCTGCTGCAACAATTCAACATATGCAATCTTTATTCCAATAAATACAGTCTTCTGAATTAATCACAAGACAGGGAAAAGGATGTGCTAGAGGATACATGAGCCTGCCAAAACCTATATTCCTAGTAAAAGACAAAACAGTAGGCCCTGATGTTCCAGCATCTCTATAATGGCTATTATTGGAGCTGTGAT
Source organism: Duopalatinus emarginatus (assembly GCA_028565595.1). NCBI lineage: Eukaryota > Metazoa > Chordata > Actinopteri > Siluriformes > Pimelodidae > Duopalatinus > Duopalatinus emarginatus. The sequence goes on along the minus strand of JAOVVF010000036.1, from coordinate 20,092,994 downwards.
TCAGTTCTCACGATCCTTTATCCAGACTCTAGACTTGTGGAGAAGTGGGGTTGAGTCAGGCCTCACGTCCGCACCCTCACTCAGAGCCAAAACAATGCACTCAACTGTACTCAACGTACCTTTATACAGCGCTACAGATTGATCATGTAAGCAACTGTTGAAGGAGTAAACAAAGTCCAGATATCATGTAAATAGTGTCAAAGAATGTCTCTTCCATTTTGTTTAAAGAGTATGCTTAATTTTTCATTTTAAGTGAAGTGAAGTGAACATGCACTATTTGCCTACTGTGCTTGCACACAGAGGAATGTGACCTCCGCATTTAACCCATCCATGCAGTGAAACATACACACACACCAGTGATCACTAGGGGGTAGTGAACACACTTGCCCGGAGCGGGGGGCAGCCCCAAACTGCGGCACCCGGGGAGCAGTTGGGGGAGTTAGGTGCCTTGCTCAAGGGCACCTTAGTCATGTTTTTGCCCTGGGCGGGGATCGAACCCACAACCTTCCGGTCAAGAGACCAGTTCCCTAACCACTAGGCCATTTTGTAGCAAACTTAATATGTGGCATGCTCTTTGTTATACTATGTACATTGATTAGCCATAACATTAAAACCACCTGCCTAAACAGCTAATAAAACAGCTCTGACACGTTCATGTATGAACTCCACTAGACCTCTGAAGGTGTACTGTGCAAAGATTTTTAGCAGCAAAGTGAGCAATCAGTTAATGTGTTGGAACTGTGTAAAATTTGTTGGCAAACATGGTTTGATTGAATTGGATAAGGGCCAAATTGTGATGGCTATTCAACTCTGTCAGGACATCTTCAAAATAACCAGTCTTGTAGGGTGTTCCAAAATGCAGTGGTTAGTACCTATAAAAGTGGTAGGACAACCACTGAACCAGTGACAGGATCATGGATGCTCAAGGCTCACTGATGTGCTCGAGGGGCAAAGGCTAGCCCATCTGGTCTGATCCCACAGAATATCCACAGAAGTATCTGGTGCTAAAGCCCTGATGCCGGATACTAAAGCACACCTTTAGAGGTTTTGACAAAGATGTTTTGGCAGCTGTTCCAGTAGGTGGTGTTAATGTTATGGTCAATTCACTGGTGGACGGTACTATATAATGGTAATGGTACTATATAATGTTAAGGTTATCAAAAGTTATCAAAGTTTTTCCTGGTGGTGTACACTGGTGTATCTTCACTCACTCATACTTACTTTCGAAGCTGCTTATTCTGATGTGAAAAACAGGAGGATAGAGTTTATCCACTCTGGGCAAAAGCTGGAAACACCTTGGAGAGGATGCTAGTATATCAGAAGGCAAGCACAAAAACACAATATCATACCTAGGAACAAGTTAGTATCTACATTTTGCCTGCCTTACATGTCTTTGGATTGTGGGAGGAACCAATGCACACACACAAGAAGGATATGCAAATGCCACACAACTGACCCTGGCTGCTCAGGTGGGAATCAAACCAAGGCCTTTTTTTTGCCTTGAGCCTAAAGCCGACCCACTGCATCCCTCTGCCCTTCCTTCACCGCCCTAATCTGAGTCATGTGTTGTTTGGAAGTGTAACAAACCATAAACCCATTGGGCATTGTGGTCATCAATCACAGGAAGCAGGGCAACTCCATCAAATTTAGTTTTGTCAGTGGGTTTCAAGTCAAGTTTATTTATAAGAACATAAAAAAACACTCACACATTGCACAAGCACAGATACCGCACACACATATCATAAGCACAAAATAAAATAAGTTCAGTATGAATACAATAAACAAAATACAATGTACAATCATAAGTTAGTAGAAAAGATAAATATTTTTTTAGATGAACAGAATGGCCCTTGCAATCAGCCCTTGACGTGAGTAAAACAGTCTTTATGTTCTAATCGAAGACCAAAATCATAAGGGGTTGATGTACGTTTGTGCAGACCCACAGGCTACAAAATTAATTACATGGCCAAGTTGTTACTGATTTTATTAGATAACTAAAGTGTCAAACAAGAATCCACTCTAGATTTCTACATTTGATAGTGCACACTGGTTAGCTCAGCAGAACATACAGGGAGATGTATGCAAAAGCTTCCAGCCTCATGACATTAGAAGCTTTAGAGTTTTAGTTTGTACCATGTGTGAGGCATAAAAATATTTCAAGCATGACTATATTGAATAGGGAATGCTATAGATGTAGTCACATATTCTTTAGTCTTGCATTCATGAATGAAAACAAATCCCTAGCATGTAATTAATTCCTTATGAATAGTTAAAATCTGCTGATTAATATGATTGGTCAGTTTTAAGTTCATGCTGTTTTATATAGTACAGTGAAACCTTTAAATTAAATACATATGATTTACATTCAGAACATTCTTCATGGTTGTACAAGCGTGACCCTGATCTAGCACAATGTAACTGTATACATTAAACCTACACTGGTGAAATACTTTCCAATCTGAAGCATTTTATTCTTACATAAATGCTCCAATTATTAAACATGTTGTCTATCTATTGAAGCCAACTATCTGCTAATACTTGAAGGTAAAGAAAAACAAATGCCATCTCACAGAATTCACCTTGGTCTCGGAGACAAGACGTTCACACACAAACCCTTACAAGAACTTCCAGATGTTGAACATTTGTGGCTAAAGAATCTCTAAAAGTATCAGAAAGGAATGCAATGGCTTTGTATTCTTTTTTTTTTTAATGGTATGTGTAAGTATTAATTATGGTGGGGAAGGGGGGGGGATTGGATAATAATGTTATTAATCTTTTTAAAGTATATGTTAATAATAATATAAATAATTACATCTTTACAAATTACTCATATGTAGACCTTTTTACTCAGCTGAATATTTCAATATGACTCACCCTCTAGATCAACGAGTGAATAGAAACCTTATTTAACATTTTAAAGTAAGCTCAAATATCCAGACGACACCACATGCAGGTTGGAAGATAAACTAATGAACTAGATAAACTAGATAAGCTAAATTTCCATCTGTAAATTTTTAGATTATTTGCGAGCTGGTGAGATTTTTTTTAGCATTCTGCCCTCTTGCGGCTGAAAAAATTAGTGCAGGTCTACGGTGCATATAGAACTGAAAGACTGAAACCAGACTCCACAACCTGCAACATCCCAGATTATTATAACACATCACATTCTTATAGTTAATAACATATTTTGCATTTTGCAGACAGTTAATTTCGTTTAGACTACTAAAAATAGGTGGTAATTAGGAATAATTAATCACAAAAATAACGTAGACTTTCAATTTGACTAAAGAAAATAAAGTAAATTATATAAAACTACAATTTAAGTATATTATATTATATTATATTTAAAATAATTATATACTAAATAATATTAAAATCAAATTTTTAACTG
>JAOVVF010000036.1:20058617-20071811 GCA_028565595.1 Duopalatinus emarginatus | reverse complement strand
TCCCTCTGTAACTGGATCCTGGACTTCCTGACTGGGAGACCTCAGTCAGTCCGGATCGGAAGGAACACCTCCACCACGCTGAGCACTAGGGCCCCGCAAGGCTGCGTGCTCAGTCCAATGCTGTTCACTTTGCTGACTCACGACTGTGCAGCAATTCACAGCTCAAATCACATTATAAAGTTCGCAGATGACACGACTGTGGTGGGTCTCATCAGCAAGAACGATGAGTCAGCATACAGAGAGGAAGTCCAACGGTTAACGGACTGGTGTAGAAACAACAACCTTTCTCTGAACGTAGACAAGACCAAGGAGGCCAGGACCAAGACCAAGACTTCAGGAGGGCAAGGTGTGATTACACTCCAATTCACATCGCCGGCTCTGCTGTGGAGATCGTCAAAAGCACCAAGTTCCATGGAGTTCACCTGGCAGAGGATCTCACCTGGTCCCTCAACACCAGCACCATAACCAAGAAAGACCAGCAGCGTCTCTTCTTTTTGCGAAGGCTGAGGAAGGCACATCTCCCACGTTGTTTCGTTTCACTGTGCACTGTACAACACTGTATATGGCTAAAATAACAATAAAAACTACTTGACTTGATTTGACTTAAAATTGCAAAACACCAAACTATGGTGCATCAATTAACTGATGTGTTACGACACAATTCCATCAGATCTACTTTAATACAGTGTTAGATTCTCATTGCAGCCCTCCGGGACCCAGCGATCTAAATTTACAATTCAAACGCAGTTGATTGACGCATATTTAAAATATTCTGAATATAATATTTTATTGTAATTACTACTGCTATAGTTTTATACACGAATGAGTATTTTATCACTGGGTAAAATATATCAAAACCAGTTATTAACATATCAACATTTAAATATGATGTGTTTGCAGGGGTGCAATTTATAAATTCATTCGAAGTTCAACACAAACTTTCGTAAAACGGTAACGGAAATGTCGTAGCTTCGGTGCGCAAGCGCAGCGTTTCCTATTCAAATCAGGGCGTGACAGTCCTGTCGTGTGTTATTGAATGTCCGCAGTTAAGATCCAATAGGGCTTACGACGCGCTCGGTTCATATTAAATACAGCGTTGCTATTGGTGCCCAAGAACAGTTAATCCCGCCCCTCACGACTGACCCACCAATGGGCGTTTGAGCTGGACGGGTCAGAGACGTACACACATTCTGTAAGCACGGCGATCAATAATACATCATTGTGGTCGTCCGGTTTTGCGTTAATTCATCCAGCTGTTCGGTTAATCCTGTCCGCGTATGTTATTAAGGTTGTTTTTCTTTTTAATTACAGAGGAATGGCGACTGTTAATAAGGACGACAGATTAACAGGCACTCAGAGTTTTTTGTGTGTGGGCTTTGCGGGGATTTTTAGTAAAACAGTTACATCGCCTCTGGAGGTGGTGAAAATTTTGAATCAAGTGGGAACTTTTCACTGCAAAAGTGGCTTCATGCGCAGTTTTTTACTCATTTATCAGCATGAAGGACTGCGGGGGTTTTGGAAAGGAAATTCAGTTTCCTGTATGAGGTTGTTCCCATACAGTGCCATACATCTGGGAACATACAAAACGTGAGTTTCATTTCAGCCTTTATTACTCACTGCTAATACTTTAACTTCTATGGGTTATTAATGATCACTAGATGAAGGTGTGCAGTGCATTGTTTACACTGAGACTTTACCTGGTGTAGATATACTGGATATTCATAGCTACATGAGCTATAGTCTAATTAATGCACAATACCGAGATTTAACATCAACACATCCTTCATTTGTCTTCTTATATTAAATAAGGTCAGCTCTGGGGTTAATTTTTGTGTACATTAGCTGTGAAGTTTACTTCAGTTCAAAGCAACATCATCACGCCTTCTCAGCTCGACCAATCACAGATCGGAAAACCCGGCACACACACACACACACACACACACACACACACACACACACACACACGGTGACGTCATGACGTGTTCTAAAAGGGCGTATCCAAACATGGCCTTTAAACAATATTTGTTTAAAGGTTATAGATATAAAAAACCATCCTGTCTTACACTGTGTTAGTCATTTGTATTTGATAATTCGATAAACCAGTAGTGTAGACACAGGCAGTGCATTTCACATGCTGCCATATAAACACTGTCAGCAGTTCAGGAATGTCCTATACAGTTCTAGGAATCAGGGCAGAAACATGAGCTGCACACACACACTATCAGTGTTATGGACTGGTGTTCTCTAGGACACAAGTTATATTTATATGTGTACCATTAAACTTTATAGGACATGCCCTAGAGATAAAGACATAACTGATCTTTACTTGTGTCTGTAACATGAAATCAATCAGTGTTGATGAAACAAGTCTTTGTATGTGTAAAACAATCATATGGAAGCATGTGAGAGAAACAAACCCTACACTGTGTTTTTAATCTTTAAGCACTTTTTAATCTTTAAACACTGTGATTTATTCCCATGTCTAACAGGATCATCCACCTTTATATGGATGAGTTTGGTTATATTTCCCAGTGGAAGGCCATAGTGACTGGTGGTCTAGCAGGTATATCTGCAGCACTGCTTACATATCCGCTAGAAGTGGTTGAAACCAGACTGATTGGCCAGAACTGCAGACAATCCACATATCGAAGTGTCCTGCACACTCTTTCCAGCATAAACCGACATGAGGGGTTCCTAGCTCTGTACCGTGGCTTTTCTCTCACTATATTAGGTATGCTTTTTTGACTTCTTAAGTTTATCATTAAATAAAAATACACTTACACTAACTCATTCGAGTGATGCTTTTTTTTGCAAAGTGGCATACAGCTGAGACAGGATAGAGATGACCAATTGAGGGTTAATGCCTTTCTGAAATACACAAACATAGCACCTTGGTGATGCTGTGTTTGTGTTTGAACTGGTGACCTTTCAATTAGTAACCCAATAACACTGCTCCCACTGTTTGTCTTTCTTACAAGGTACCTGCACAGCTTGTGTAATATGCATAGTCAAATTCTCACATCTCATTCATTCAGTAATAAGTGACAATGTACTTAAAAGTCACATGTTCCTTGAGGTTGGTCATTTAAATTGCCACGTTCCTGCTGTTTTCTGTCACTTCACTTTACTGCACTTAGTCATTAAAGTTTTCTACAGCACTTTTTGTTGCTTTTTACGCTTATCTTTTCAAATGGCAACATGATGTTGCTGCTAAATACTAATAGTTTTTGTCTATATAATAGATACAGCTAAATATGATATAACCAGGGTAAATTATTTGCTGAATTCTGGATATTGTGAAGATTTATTTTAAACACCATTTTCCCTTTATTTTCACTGTTGTAGGTGCAGTCCCCTTCTCATTTGGGTGCTATTTAGTTTTCATTAACATGGACAAGCTGTGGCAGGAACACCACTTCCGTTTCACATCTTTGCAAAACTTTATCAATGGCTGTCTTGCTGCAGGAGTAGCTCAGACATTGTCTTTCCCTTTTGAGACAATCAAAAGGAAGATGCAGGTGAGACAAGCCTTATGGCTCCTGTTTTGCACTTATTACAAACTATTATATAAATGCATACTGCCTTAGTATCCTTCCATCCATGTCCATGGATGCCTTTAATTTATTTTATATAGCTAGCACAGAAAAACCAAAATTGAGCCTTGGCATTTCTGATGGAATTGTATCTGGATAGACTGCTGAAAATCCATAATTTGCTCAGACTTTGCCTACAGACCCTGGAATCACTATCCCAAGAACATCCCACAATCAGTAATATCCTGGACAAAAGCCTAGCAAAGGGGAACTATGATCTCAAACTATGCTGGATCACAGCACACATTGCTGTTCTGGGGAATGAAAAAGCCAACAGGCATGCACAAAGTGCCCCAACTGTACAGCAACCCAATGCCAAATTATTCATTAAGACATATATCGAGAATAAATGGTAGCTTAAATGGGAGGCAGATTGTCTCACAAAAGACAGATTGTGAGAGATATGCCTGATCATAAAGACACACATTAAACCATATCTCCACAACCCAGCAAATATAACAGTCTGGACCAGATGTTGCATTGGACACACCAGGTTGGCTCACTTACACCTCTTCAGAGGGTATGCCCCACCAATGTGCTAAACCTACCATATTGCCAGAAACATGAACATGTACAGAAAGTATGAAGTACTTCACACATACAGGAGGATCATATATATAAGATGGACTTCTTGCACTAACCCTTAACAAACAACAAATCTAAAAGCAAACAAACAAATGTTTATTTAGCTTCATTTATTTTACTTTCTGCACAATCTGTCAGCATCAGTTACTCCATTAGAAATGTAATGACCTGCCTGGCCTTTAAGCAACAACTTGTTTTTGATTACATTACCATGAACATGTGGGGGCGATTTAACCAAAAATGTCATGTCATGTTTTACCTAACAATCATCCCACCTCAGCTATGATTGAGCAACACTGCTAGGTCGTTTCACTTTCCTATACAGTACTGCGTAAAAAAAAGTCTTATTTATACCATATTTTGTTTTAGATACATTACATTTCAGTCATCATAAATGCAGAATGCTGGATGAGAAACACTGCACTGTTACCTTGCTAAGATGTAAAAACAATACTGTTGTTTACCACATGGTGGCACACATAACATCCTAACTAACTTCTCTTATCAGTCTGTCAAATGAAACTGGTCAGTCTATGCTGCACTAATAAAATAATTAAAATACCTTTACACCACAGAGTGGGTAATATAAGAAACTAGTCTATTGTGGAATGGAACAATCAGATGTAGTAACTAAGAATGAAAATGATGTGTTTATTGTCTAAACAAATTCCAAATGTATATGATATATCAGATTTCCTCTCTCTTTCACTTAAATGGTGTTTATGCTGGTTACCTGTACAACTTGATAGGAATGTGAGAGAACCTGCAGCACAGTCCAACAAAATGATCACTGTAAGACACAACAATGAGTCAGTGGTAAAGCCTTTACAACAACATGGTCAAATTCTCTCATTTGCCTAGACTGTTGGGTGTATCTGAGCCACCGTCTTGAAAGCACACACTGTTTTAGTCTTTTCACCATTGTCCTTTTTTGTTACATTATTATTTTGGACATGATTTGACTCTATTTTAAACATAAACTTTATTTATTTAATCTTTAAGGCTCAGAGTCCTCTTCTGCCACACTGTGGAGGAGTTGATGTCCATTTTACTGGGATGATAGACTGCTTCAAGCAGGTCATTAAAACCAAGGGTGTCTTGTCCTTGTGGAATGGCCTTACAGCCAACATGCTCAAGGTAACATTTTTGCATTTATTTTGTATTTCTATATATATATATATATATATATATATATATGAAGGAAGAAGTAAGTGTGACAGTCCGTCCCTCCAGAAAAACTTGCAGATTCTCCAACACACTCAGTAAAACTGATCATTAAATTTCTTAATAAAACTTTATCATCCTAACATGTTTGGTTCATTTAGCTCCATCTTTTCCCATTTGACGTATAACATACAGATTATACTTTTGTGAAGAACCTTTATGTCTTTTAATCATTATAATATCATTACAAGATGCGGAAAATATGCCATATTTGGTGTGTGATCAATAAGAGGGAGCATTATAAAATGTAAAACTCTTTTCAGGAACCATATTTACAAACAAGGTGTGTTCCAACACTGTGTTATTTAATAATCAGTTTTGTAATGACAACTTGATTAACTGAGAACCACTGATGCCATCCTCATTGATAATGTTTCATTTGCACATGTTTCATATTTCATTTTATTATTATTGTTGTTGTTGTTGTTGTTGTTGTTGTAGTAGTAATACTGGTGGTGGTGTTATGTCCTGGATAGATATTAATGTCAGTTGCATTCGTGATTCTTGTTTAGGTTATCCCATACTATGGCCTGCTCTTCAGCTGCTTTGAGATGTGCAAGCAATTCTGTCTTTACCGAAATGGCTACACTGTGTCACCACTGAGCTACAAGCTCAAACCAGGAGTGGACCAAAGTCTGGGCCCACAAGAACTGCAGGAGTTTAAACGCTACCTGAGAAACAGAAAAATACAGGCCCAAAGTTCATCAATGGGAAATCGGTGGCAAACATAACTGCAAATAATAAGCAAATCGCTAGCAGGAGCACTTTCACTGGTGTTGTTAAAAAAACATATTACTACTTATATGCATAGTTCGTTAAATTGATTAACACGTGAATTCTCTGAAGAGTTCCAAAGGGCAGGTTTACAACTCATTCACTATTTAGTATGACACTGCACAACTCACACACAGTGGCATGCACAAAGTGTTCAGTATTGTCAATGATGGGTAAATATTGCAAGTATTTAGTAAACAGTATAGTTTCTTGTGTGAGGATTCACTAGAGTCTTGTGCAACCTACAATTAAATGACCTTGTACATTATCTGCAATAGTGCCCCCTGCTAAAAGTCATGCAATGTATTATTTCACCAGATACTATATTTAGTAAGCCATTTAAAAAAAAACAACAACTTTATACCATACTTGAAATACAACACTGGTTTTCTGCGATACCTCAAAAAATACCAGATATTGGTACTAATCACACTGTAACATTTTGCAGACAGTATTAATATTGCATCAATATTACTGTGGTAAAACAGGTGCTGTCATTTTACTGGCTATTTAAGGGCCTGTCAGGATGGACTAGTTCAGTGCCTTAAAGCAGTTCATGAGTACAAAAGCTTTTTATTTCATGTACTCCTTATTTATGTGCTGTAGGATTTTTATTACATGTGTGGTATCTATAAAATCACATTTTATGTATTACAGTGAATGGTTTTGAATGCACTGATTATTACTGACAATTATAAAGAATTTGATTGTTTGTATATTAAACTCATCTTTGTTCATGGCTGACTCATGTTCCTGCTTTTGTAACTTGTCACAGTGTTTGTAGTAAACAAATGACCTTCATAGAATTTAGAGTTGAGCACATTTTATAATGTTTAATCATTCCCAAAGATGTGTAAAGGGACAAGCAAAGAAATGTTGTAAAGGTTTTACTATTTCTTTTAGTTTTTACTATTTACTATATATTTGTTTATCTCTTATTTCATAGGAGTCTTCAAGTATATATAATGTTTAGGTGAGCGTCTGTTTCCCTCTAGTCACTTTCTGGTACAGGTACAGGTACAGATCCAGCAGTTTTCTGAGAAAACGTGTCAATTCTCAGTGTAGAGACAGGACGTTCCTTGCCTCAACCTCGTGACTTTCGACTAACTCCGCCTTGGTTCCAGGTAACCAATCAGAGCACAGTATTTCTGTTCGCGTTTTGTCTCGCGACTCCGCCAGTTTAAAGTGTGTTAGCAACTTTCTCTTCGGCCATTTCGACCCAGCCGGCATTCTGCGCCTTGGCGGGATCCTGTCTCCTTGAAACGACACCGCATTAACATCGCCCGACAATGAGTGAAACCGCCATTTCTTTCGCGAAGGACTTCTTGGCTGGTGGTATCGCCGCTGCCATTTCTAAAACAGCTGTTGCTCCTATCGAGAGAGTCAAACTGCTTCTTCAGGTATAATGGAGTCATTTATAAAGGCAGTGAAACCGGATTGTTAATAATGCTGTAGAGTGTCCCGGAAGTCGTAGCCGGCGGCTAGTAACTTAGCTATAGCATATTACCTAACGCTAGGTTAGTTTTGTTAGCTAGCGTTAGCTACTTTAAGATGTGTTTGGAGTTAAATAGCGACCTAATAGACTTAAGAAATGAAATGAAGTTAACGGATAAGAATTCGCGATATATAGTTAGCTAAGTTATTGCTAGCTAACCTAGTTAGCATAGTGTGGCTAGTGTTGCGGTAGTACGTGGCTGTAAGTAAGAACCGACTGTTAATACAGTTATAACTCAACCCTTAATCCATAAACCAATGTGTGTAGTTATGTTAGTGCTGTTGACTAGATAGATGACTCGGTGCTGGAGTTGTAGCGAGCTGTGTGTGTGTGTGACCTTAGCGCGTTCACTTCAGGAACAATTAAACTGCGAGGGCAAGGCCTGAGAGAGCAGAGAGCTAGCCAGCTAATATGACTGGAAGGCTAACGAGGTCGTGGCTGAAGATATTAGTCATCTGAAAGCCCAAAAGCCTGCAAGTGTCCTTGTGTATTTCTAGTCCTTCGCCGTTAAAGTTAATAAAAATAAACTGATGAAAGGTTTTGGCTAATACACTTTTTTTTTTAAAGAAACTTTTTTTTTGCTTAATAGCAAAAACGTTGTCTATTAAAATCTGAGTGTTTTGAGCTTTCACACATGCATAAACTTGGGTCAAGGTCGTAGCAAGGGGAGACTGTGTCTCTGAGGTTTTACTTACTTTCCTTTTACTTTACTACAGGTTTAGTTAAATAGCTACCAGTCTTGTTTTTGATTTTATTAATGAAGCATTTGTTAGGTCTGGTGTTGTCCCATTATGACCATTAATGTAGATATATATGCAGTTATGTGTCATTTACTAGTAGTTTTTCTCATTGGCTTGATCACTAATTTTGGTGTGATAAAAGTTTGTCTAATTCATTATGTAACATGTATCCCCCTGCAGGTTCAACATGCCAGCAAACAAATCACTGCTGACAAGCAGTACAAGGGTATTATCGACTGTGTCATCCGTATTCCTAAGGAGCAGGGTGCCCTGTCATTCTGGAGAGGCAACCTGGCCAATGTCATCAGATATTTCCCCACTCAAGCCCTCAACTTCGCTTTTAAAGACAAGTACAAGAAGGTCTTCTTAGATGGCGTAGACAAGCACACACAGTTCTGGAGGTACTTTGCTGGAAACTTGGCCTCTGGCGGTGCTGCCGGTGCCACCTCTCTCTGCTTTGTGTACCCTCTCGACTTTGCCAGAACTCGTCTGGCAGCCGACGTTGGCAAAGCTGGAGCTGAGAGAGAGTTCACAGGTCTTGGCAACTGCTTAGTGAAAGTCTTCAGGTCTGATGGCCTCAAGGGTCTGTACCAGGGCTTCAATGTATCCGTGCAGGGCATCATCATCTACAGAGCAGCTTACTTTGGTATCTATGACACAGCTAAGGGTGAGTATTGCTAGTGTAGGGATGATGATTTTGTGTATTGTTTGTGCTTTTGTTAATTCATTTAATGCTCTTTTATAGGCATGTTGCCAGATCCCAAAAATACCCATATTGTTGTGAGTTGGATGATTGCTCAGACTGTAACAGCTGTTGCTGGCCTTGCATCCTACCCCTTCGACACTGTGCGTCGTCGTATGATGATGCAGTCTGGACGCAAAGGAGGTAGGCATGTCAGGTTGTGTGAAATTGCTCATTTGTCCTTTTTTCTTCTCTGAGAACAGTAATAGACATTACCTTCTGCATTGCAGCTGACATCATGTACTCCGGTACAATTGACTGCTGGAAGAAGATTGCCCGTGATGAGGGTAGCAAGGCATTCTTCAAGGGTGCTTGGTCCAATGTTCTTCGAGGCATGGGTGGTGCCTTTGTGCTTGTCCTGTATGATGAGTTAAAGAAAGTCATTTAAATGTTTGACCATTAGTGTTGGTATCTAAATGTAAAATAACTTGTACATTTGCAAGGACTCAAATTCCACCTTATTTATAGGGACCAACTAGTATATCAGTACTAGTTGTACTGTGGGAATAGTTGTGCTTTTATTTTGGCACTGCTTATTTTTTTTGTCTTTTCCCCTCACCATGCCATTCCTGGAACAAGCCATGCCGGGTGCTAAAACCTGTCTTGTCATTCAGTCTGTCTTGGGGCAATTTAATAAAGACCAACTGAACCTGATCTTACATTTTGTGTTTTGCAATTTTCATGTGTGTTGTGCTGATTTTATAGTTTTATTGATTTTTTTTATTTTTTTTTTTTTTTTTGTAAGTGGAAATGATTTTTAGATCACTGTTAAATTACTAAATTTGGTTCAATGACCTCCTTATTTAACGTTTTAAGAGGTACAGACAGACATGTTGTATTTTCAGGGTTTCTCCAGGGCCTTCTTCCAGTCTGTGTGGGCTTTGGCCGAGATCAGCTGTGATGGACACATCTTATGTCTTGTCATTTGTACCAATAGAGAACTTGCTGTTAATGCCCTGCATTTTGCCTCATGTTGTATTGCTCCTTACCCTTCCTGCTTCGTCTAGACTTAAATGTAAAAGGGCTCAAAGGTTTAACATGATCATGGGCTGATGTGTTAATTACATAGGACTGATATGGAATCTTGTCAGAATTTGTTGAAATGCAACCCTTCAAGGTCAAAGGACACACTACTGGTTGCTGGTCAAAGGTTTTCTTGCATAGTCATGAAACGGGCGTTTCAATCATTAGCTAACATTTTCCCTCTAAAAATATGGGAATGTAAAGGCCAATAATTTATTCGTTGTTATATATGATGTATATGTGATATATGATGATTTAGGTCTAGGCACTTTAAGTACTGAGGTACTTAAAGGAAAAAACACTGTGGATCCTTGGCTTACAAATACTGCCTCAATTCCCCAACATCACTGAACTGCTGTGTTCTTCCTTTGTTGTGCCTTTTTCAGGTTTGTACCACAACTTTTAATTTGCAGGTAGGTCAACGTAGTGTTAGGAGTCTTTCCCAAGGACCCTTATTGGTGAAGCACTGACTCAGGAATCAAACCCAGGTCTCTCACATGGGAATCCAGTGACGTTACCACTGTACCACACCAACAGTGTTCATGTACACTTCTGAATCAATTTTGCTGCTAGCGCTGCTTAATCTGTTTAGATAGCTCTTGGCCTTAACGTTGGTTGACATTTTTAGCAACAAATGCAGTCATCACAGACTCGAACCAAGAGCAGACATTCAGATCTGTCCATTGGTTAAACCACACCTTAAAGACCACACCTGGACAACAAGAAATACCTGTCAGTCATGTGTTCAAATATTTTTGATGAAATAAATGAACCATGGTCTACGTCTATTAAACATCTGGATATACATGTCAGGAAATTTAATTTTTTTCCCATTCATGTGTGACCTAAGTATTTATTTAGAGATGTTACTCATTACAGAGGCATTAGTCTAAGTGTGTGTGAAGTGAACAGAGGTGACCTTCCTACTCTGTTACTACAGCCTACTTCTGATCATGTCTGATCACCTCTTCAGACAACAGGACGTGATTTCTTTAGTCAGAGATTTAACTGTATATTAACAATAAAGCTTGTTGAATTATTACTATGAGTATATGGGGAAATATGAAGCACTGACTATGGGTATATGAAGCACTGACTGCAGCTGCACTCCAGTGAATCTCCCCCACATTTTTGAATAGGTTTTGTTTCCCAATCCTCTCCAGGGTGTGGTTATCCCTATTGCTTGTACACGTTTTTTTTCTACCACATCTTTTCTTTTCCTTTGCTTTTCTATTAATGTGTTTGGACACAGAACTCTGTGAACAGCCAGCCTCTTTAGCAATGACCTTTTTGTGTCTTGCCATGCTTGTGCAAGATGACAATGTCTTTCGGACAACTGTTAAGTCAGCAGTCTTCCCCATGATTGTGTAGCCTACAGAACTAGACTGAGAGACTGTTTAAAGGCCCGTGCAGGTGTTTTGAGTTAATTAGCTGATTAGAGTGTGGCACCAGGTGTCTTCAGTATTGAACCAGTATTGAACCTGATCACCTCTTCAGACAACAGCACGTATAGAGGATTTAACTGTATATAACCAATAAGGCTTGTTGAATTTTTTACTATAGGTATATGGGGACATGTCTGTGTGGTTTATGATGATCATATGACATCATGTGGTCATTGTGTGTAACTGTAGTGCCGGCTCATCTTCTTTTACACTCCGGAAGAGTCAGTTCACGCACAGGACAGAGTAAGAGTAAGAGTGTGGACGCGACAGTCGCGACAAACTGAAGAGAAGAGAAGAGAAGAGAAGAGAAGAAAAGGAAATGTATTTTCGGCTGTGTGTGTTTGCTGTTGTTTTAGCTTTGACTTGGTATCATTCAGATTTGGGATATCTGCTGGTTCAGCTGAGCTGCTGTGCGCTGTGGTGTCTAACTGGTGGAAGTCACAGCAAGGTTTCTGAGACTAGTACTCAAACTGACCGTGTCTCTGACGAACCCCAGGTATTTATTATTTATATCGTTGTACATAAATATACTGTTTAATGTTTAGAATGACTTTTAGAAGAGAAATGTTTAGTCCCTGTATTACATACATGACATTACTCTGACTCACAGACTGAGTGCGATATGGAAACAGAAGAGCGACTGATCTGATTATGTCCATAAATATGCACAATAAAACAGTCGGACAGGTCTTATATTATTACAGTACTTCACTGATGCTAAAGGCACAGATATATATAGAGATGTTAATCACACAGAATGAACAGTACCTTTTGCAAAGCCTAATTATTGTCTAATCTTGTCTTACAAAATTAAATAACTTAAATAGAAACTATGTGTCAATAGGCCACTTTATATAAATGGTCAGAAAATCAAGACCAAGCAGTTGGCATAAAAAAGGAGTCGATCTGTGTGTTATAATAAATTCAGTATAATCGGATTTATTCCTGAAACTCCCAAAAGCTTGTCATAACCAAACCAAAAGCATTGTGAAGGATGTAAATGCAAATATACTTCTGTGTAACCAACCAAGTGAAACCAAAAAATTTTCCAGTAACTGCAGTGAGGAGGGCATTATCCAGAAAACAGACCAAGAGGCCATGGGTAACTCTGAAGTTCCTGAAGAGATCCATGACTCAGACTTGAGCTGAGCTTAATGAGATATATACAGGTGCTGGTCATAAAATTAGAATATCATGAAAAAGTTGATTTATTTTAGTAATTCCATTCAAAAAGTGAAACTTGTATACTATACTAATTCATTACACACAGACTGATATATTTCAAGTGTTTGTTTTTTAATTTGATGATTATAACTGATAACTAATGAAAACCCCAAAATTCGATATCTCAGAAAATTAGAATATTATTTTAGACCAATACAAAAAAAAAAAGGATTTTTAGAAATGCAGGCCAAATACCATGTACATGCTCATACGTTTCAGCACTCAATACTTAGTTGGGGTTCCTTTTGCCTGAATTACTGCAGCAATGTGGTGTGGCATGGAGTCGATCAGTCTGTGGCACTGCTCAGGTGTTATGAGAGCCCAGGTTGCTCTGATAGTGGCCTTCAGC
>JAOVVF010000036.1:20027932-20052570 GCA_028565595.1 Duopalatinus emarginatus | reverse complement strand
TGAAGTTGGACAGATTTGTTTCAGCAGCCAGGAAAGACATCATAACTCATCACTCTTTACTGCCGTGGTGAGCAGAAAAGCATCTCGGCATGCATTGAACATTACACCTTGAAGTGGATGGGCTACAACATCCAAAGACATCATTGGGTTCCCCTCCTATCAACCAGGCTATAATGGGCACAGACCCACCCAAATTGGACAGCTGATTAGAGAAAGAGAGAAAAAGAAAAACATATAAGTTAAATAAGTTGCTTCACTGTAGCTAGTGTACAACCGCTCTATAGACTTAAAGGTGAAACTTCTCAGACTGTTCTGTAATAAATAAATGACATTTAACTGTTGCTTCTTGTTGTGATATTACTCTGAAGCATTTTACTCTCTCACGGAAATGATTAATATCTACCCCGAACCTCTGTCCTTTCATTTGGACTTACACACCCTCTTTCTCCTCTCAGTCTCATTGTTAATTACAGTGTGTGAACTACTTGATCGTTAATCTTTCAGGAACAGCTTTACTGCAGCTCTCCACCTCCTCCATTATAAGCTTATTACAGCCCGAGTCTAAGGGCTTTCCTTGAACTTGAAGTGGTTAAAATGGCATTAAGCTTGAGATGAGGAAATGTGCTCTGAGGAATTTATAATCATGGTGGCTGATAGGAGAGAAAGGGAGAGAAAACACAAGAGAAAGAAGGGGAGAAAAACAAGATAGAAATGAAGAGAGCAAGGGAGATAGAGGGGGAAAAGAAAAATGAGAGTACTGGAGGGAGTAGGAAACAGAGAGAGAGAGAGAGAGAGAGAGAAATGAAGAGAGGGGACCTCTGTTGAAACACGATTCATAAGCAGCTGAAATGAAAAAATGTCTACGTGGATGGAGATGGTTTGGCGACATCTAGCGGTAAGAGGAAGAAGGACGGATACTGCCTGGGGGTTGGTGGCGGTATTGCAGCAATAGGAGACTTAAAACACCGACCATAAAAAAAACAAACTCATTTTCCCTCCGACCTCCCTTTTTCCAAATACAGGCTTTAAAACGCCACGTCATTCCTCCTTCACAGGTCCTAAGAAACAGACCAGAGCCAAACCAGTTTAACATAAAAAATATCTTTGAGGAAGAAAACACTGGATCATTATTAAGCTGCTTTTTTCCCCATGGTGGAAAAAAATAGACAAGGGTGAAAAGGACACTGGTTTTCAGACATGTAGCCTATTCACTGTAAGGATTATTTTTTATGTCAATATTTAATATTCAGCTAAATATAAAAACTAAAATGTACTTCCAGGATTATAAAAGCATAACAAATGACAAGTTCTGTGATAACTGATATCAGCTTTACACCTTTAAAAACAGATCATCAAGTTTAACTGACACTGACTAAGCACTTTATTAGGACACCTATTCATTTCTACAATTATCCAGTATTGCCAAACATATAGCAGCAGTTCAACACACAATACCATACATACAGGCCATCAGCTTTAGGTAGTGTTCAACTATCAGAATGGGTGAAAAAAGAACTTCCAAGTGTTTCTAAATGTTGAACATGGCAAGACTTGGTGCCAGCTGAGCTTGAACTTCTAGAACTGCTGATCTGCTTGAATTCTAACGGCACAATAAAAATCCTTCAGTGAGCACCAGGCTGACCAAAACTGAAAGATTGCAGACTGGAAAAGCATAGCATGATCAGACAAATCCTATTTTCTGAGACACACAGATTGATGGGTTAGAAAATGGCACTAACAGTCTGAATCAACAGTCCAAGTTGGTGGCGGTGGTATAATGGTGTGGGGAACTTTTACTTGGCTCACTTTAATTCCATTAATACCGATCAACCTTTGTAGAATGCCACAGTGTATCTGAGTATTGTTGCTGAACATGATTCTTCCTTATTGACAACAAATTGCCCATGTTTTAAGAGATATTTCAAGCATGATACTGCACCATGTTACAAAGCAAAAGTCATCATCAGCATGACCTTCCCAGCCACCGGATCAGAATATCAAATTAAAAAGCAAATGAAGGCCCCATCCTATATTGTGACAGCACTACTTGCTGACACTAAAGATATGAACATTATAGTTTAAATGAACATTTGAGATGGACATACAGTTCGGTTAAAGTAACCTTTATAACTGAAACGGTATAATGGTTGATGTTAAGTTTTTTTTCCAACCAAAAAATTCAGTTGTTTAATCTACCCATGTCTTCATTCAGAGAGGAAACCTCTGTGTTTGTTTGGTGAACTTTTATGGACAGGTTTCTCGCCAAAATAACAGGTAGTGACATCACTTTACTTCCTGTTGGGTGCTATATAAGCTCAGTACCAGCAATATGGTTTGAAGGTCTTTTTTTTTTTTTGGCTAAGCCTGATTGAGACGCCTTGTTGACACCTTTAAAAAGTGGATTACTTTGTTGGATTAATTGTGTAGATATATTCGTAAATATTTTGGTAGTGACATTTTGTCATTGTTGCACAGGCCATTTTTACTTGGAGTACTGGGAGTCAATAAATACCATTCTCTTTCACCTAACCTCTCTTTCCTACATGTTTTTTTCCCCATCAGGCCATCACAAATATTATCAGACATTAGTTCTAATTAAAAGGAGTTTAATGGAGATAGATTGGACCAGGGTTGGTTTGCAATCTAATATTACAGAGCCTCATGTAAGCGCCAGAGTGCAGACATTTGGTTAATAAGTGCACTAAATCAGTACTGTTACTTAAATGGAAAAAGTAGCCTATCCGCTGTCAGTTTGAGTGTTAATAGCCAATTCTAATTGTCAGTGAACTTATGTATCCTAAATAAGTAAGACCCACTGGGTGGATTTAAAAAGAAATACCAACTCAGAAAGGTGTCATTAACCTTTGTGGATAATAATACATGATTTATCAAGATTTGGTCAAAATGTAAGGTTGTGACACAGTTTTATTGAAAAGTATATTACAAAACATAGTTAACATAATACAAAACAAGAGCTGAGAAACCAAGAGCCAGTACCAGCAGAACTGTCTTTTAAGAGTGTTTCCTTAAATTAAAGACCAGGTTTAGGTAATGGCATGTATATTATGGGAACAGAGGCCATTTCTGATATCTCGACTCTCAACTCTAATCTGTGGCAATACCAAATCAATGGTAATGTGGTGTTTTGTCTGTTTACATGAATAAAACAGGACATCTATGACTCGTCTTCATTGAGGAGCATGTTGGGGACACCTCTGGAGATGGGGAATTCTCGACCAGACTCAGGGCACTTCAGAGACCCCTCTATCACCTCCACCTGTTAAAACAGAAAAAAAAACAGGCTACTGTATGCAGTATCTGAATCAGTGTATCAGAACAACGAGCAATTTCATATATATTTCTTGTTACCTCAAGTAAGACTTTGTGCACTTTGCGTAAAAAGTCTTCATCGTTCTCATAGTGTGATACAGGTGTGCTGGGCAAGTCCTGCAGGTATCCCAGCTGTGGAAACATTATTTAGTCAACGCTCTTATTAGGCTTATGTTGAATTATAGAGCTGAACCAGCCTCACCCCTTCAGCTGCACTGATTAAAGCGCTCCACTCCAGCTTCGGAATCATTCGGCTCACAAACTGAGGGTTGAACTCGACTTCGTTTACTTTGACCTCTGTTGCCTTTTGTGAGGACAGAAAAGAGACAGACAATTGAACAGCCAGGTTTCCTCTCTAAAAACCTACCTGAGGAATTTTTGTCAGGTTTGTTATAGTACTGGATTCTCAGAGTTGCATCATCATCACCATCATCATCATCATCATCATCATTATTATACAGTGTTAGAGATCAACACTATCACTACTATTTAAGTTATCATAGTTACTGTTTAGTCAGTTGTAACTCAAATTTTCTGGTAACATTCTGTTTAATCTAATCAGTAACTTGAAAAAAAAGCCAGCTGGATGTTTCAAGTTAAATAATAAAAGATTATAATAATCAATATGGCACAAATGGTTCAAAAGTTAAAAAAGAAACAAAAACAAAACAAAAAAGTGTTGCAGGTACAACAAGCGATGACAGTGAGTCAAAAATGATCTGCACTCCAGTTATATTAAAACTTTTGTGGTCTTATCAACATTTTCTATACTAGGTCTCCCCAATAACTGATGTGTGTTACATCAATTCATTTCTAACTGTAGTGCAAGAAAAAATGGCTGCCCCACTGGTCTGTGAAAGAGCAGTGGCATGCAGTAAAAAAAAGGTAAAAAAACAAAACAAAAAACAAGCTCAACAACCGACAGTGCTTGTTACAGTGAGATTCTCACTGAACAGCTGATGCCTAAAATTCAAACAACACAGTGGACTGCTATCCAAGGCTGTTATGTTGTTGCATGAAAATGCACATCCACACACCGCTGCCCATACTGTCGACACTCTACAAAAACCTTGTTTTCAGCTGTTAAATCTATAGTCCTGATCTTGACTATCATCTGTTTGTTCCCCTGAAAAGAGCTCAAAGAGGATGAAGATTCATGTCTGTTGAAGAAGTGATGCACATAGGTGCATTAGTAGCTCGCAGCTCAGCCTGAAACATTTTGTAATGATTCCCTCATGAAAGCTTGTTGACAGATGGACAGATGGTGTATCAGATGACACATGGACATTGTTAGAAAAATATGAAACTTTGACATGCTTGCTGATTTAAACCACAAGACCTAGTAACACAGCACATTAGTTTAAATCAACAAAATAACAGAGATGGCAATAAACATGAGGACATTTTCCCATCAGATCCTGTCATGGATGAGACTTTTTCTTATGTCACACTGACTTCACTCCAACAGTTTAACTGTCATGCTGCTGACAGACAGATTTGAGCCTCTGCTCATCATCTAACATCACACAGTCATCAGCTAGCCTAGCATCTCCACCATGAACTAGCATGTTTACCTTAATCAGCAGCGGATATCCTTTAGTTACTCCTTTCACATGCGACGTCAACATGTTATGTGTTAGCAGTTTCATTGTAGAAGTCTCTGAGATGTTATATCTGAGCAAGAATATATAAAAAAAACAGATATATTATATATATATATCGCAGAAGTTTGCTAGACCTGCGTTCACGTGTTGTTCTTCTTCAGTGCCGCTGTAATGGGCGTTAAGACAAAATGAAGGTGCGATGCTGCCACCTGGCGGCCACGAGGAGAAGCGACTCCACAATTCATGTTAAAGTAGTTTTATTACAGTGTAGAGTAGGCAGTAAACTGATTATTGGCATTTTAACATTACACATTTATTTTAAGTATTAATCTGCATCCCAAACCTATTAATTACACAGTACAATTGTAATATTATTGTAATATTACTTAAAACATATATTACTCAAAATAATAGTGTTTGTGTCTATTATTTGTAATGTTTAATGCAAATAATAATTTGAAAGCAGTGTACTTTGTAATAAAGGATTTTAAATAACAACATGCACTGATACTATTTATTTACTTTTTTTACATTTATTTATTTAAGTATTATAATTATTATTACTGTTGTTATTATTATTATTATTAATAATAATAATAATAATAATAATAATAATAATATCAGTGGCCTACTAATGTGCCATCATAGTACACTTTTTTTTATAATCCTGAACTTTTCAGTGACAGACATTAACAGACTCATAGACCTGGTTGCCATGGTGGCACTGCAGGTAGCATGTGCGTCATACAGCTCCAGAGATCTGGGGTTGTGGGTTCGAGTCTGTCTCTGCCTGCGAGAAGTTTGGTGTGTTCTCACCGTGTCCCTGGGTGCTCTGGTTTCCTCCCACCTCCTGAAAAACACACATGGAAGTGTGTGTGTGTGTGGTATCCTGTGAAGTATTGGTGACTGTCCAGGGGTATTCCTGCATTGTGCCCAGTGATTCTGGGTGGACTTTGGACTAAGCAAATAACATAATGACTGACTGACTTGTTTATGGATTAGACCCTCAGCAGTTTTCTACGGTTCTGATGTTAACTACATATTTGGATAACTGCATATATAAACATATAATCATATATATGTTAACATGTTCCTATTAAAGTGGCTGGTGAGAGTGGCAGAGGTATTCCCATGTCACATTTACATGTACAGGTTTTATTGTTTGTTTGTTTTTTATTATAATTATGTTTACACATTGTCTTGGTATTATACAGATTAATCTTACAGCTTATGATATAGTAATAATTACAGAAAAAAAACACATAGTGAAAGCTATGATTTTCATAGCCTGTAGATCACCCTATTGAAACAACATTCAACCCACAAACATGTGATCGTCACCCATTCACTCATAAGACACTGTGTACTGATGCATACACACTTCCTTTAAACTGCATTAACAAAACAAGTGTAACCACAAACCTTGTTAATCTTTCAGCTGCTGAAAGCCCTTCACAATACACAGACACCATCGCATGAATATGATAAGCAGTTTTGTTAATCATAACGACAAACATTAAAATATCAAATTTAGAAAGGCAACTAAATGAGACAAAAAGCAGAGCGAGGTTGAATAAGCCTTTTTTTTTTAGTTTGTGAAAATAAAAATGACACTAAAGCACCAGGGCTTTAACATGGAAATGCCACAGAATCCGAGAATAAACATTCAAAAGGATGTTAATTATGGCACGATAACACCAGGGGCATTGCTTAAAGCGGTCAAAGGTCATTTCACAGAATGTGGAAGAATCACATTAGCACAATTTAAGAATTGTATTATGGAAAGGTGACTTTTACACTGCCTCCTATTATGCTTTGACAGATTTACCACCTTATATCCCAATTTGGACATTTTGATCACAATTCCATACAGAGGATAAAAGAAATACTGAACAATTACAGAATAATAATGAATCATCCCAGACACCCAGTGTGTAAATCTGACAGGAGAGAAAAAACAAAAGCTAGCAGTAAGTGTTTTTGTTAAATGGTAAACAGTGTGACGATATGACTGTATACTTTCAGATCAGGTAGGCAGCAGCAAATTATATTTGGCTACCTACAACAAGCTCTGCATGTACACAGTGTCTGCATGTGCAACTAACACATGGAAGCTGCTTAAAACGTTTGCGCTGTGGGTTGTGCCGAGTGAATGTTTTTCCTTCATCTTCGCATTAATACTCACAGAGACGTCCACATTTTCTCTCTCTCACACAAACACACACACACACACACACACACACACACACACACACACACACTCATGCCTCCACGCTACCATTCACACTAGCAAAAAGAGTTGTCCATCTTGTCATTCTTGTCCATCCTCCGTGCGCCATTTTAAGAAGTCCTCTTTCCGCGCATCAGGTTTGATTTGGTTCCGCATGCCTCCAAGCAGGTTTGAGGTGGCTTCAGAGGCTACTATTAAGGGTCGCACAACAGTGGGAGGGATCTGACGCAGAACCCCACCAACTGCCCCTGGAAGACCTTTCTGCTCATGTCCACGAGAGGCCACGTCGCACAGGGTCTGAGCGGTGTCTATCACCCCCTACAACATACAAACACAACGCTCCGGGGTATTAGTCAATGTGGTTGAAACTATATTTTAAGTATCCTGCCTTGGATATATTCTGGTCATAGTGATAAATGTTGACTAGTGACGTGAATGAGCTTGCATAGATGATTATGGACACTTTTTAATGAATCAGCAACGCACAAGGATTCAGAATTATAAAAAAAACTGTGTAAGATACAGAACAGTGCAGCACAAAACTGTCACAACAAAAATAAATCATATAATCAGACAAAGAATCCATGATATGAGGAGAGAAACCAAGCCAATATTTAGATCTGACCACAGTCCAGGCATTGTATGCTGGATATAACAATAGAATAAAAAAGAATATGATGATTTTAGTTCAAGGTTTTAAAGAATACCAAATGTTCAGGGGTTGAATACGTCTTTTTTGTGAAGTTATTACTTTAGCTCATATATAGAAGCTTGTATACGTTTGGATCTATATATAATGTATAGATTATTTATTAGTAAATGATAACATATAGTACAGCAGAACGCTACCTCTCGGACAGTGTCGTAGGCCTTGGCAACACCTTCTCTGAGGTCAGCTGGTTGTGGGGTGCGTCTAGGTCGAGAGGCAGGGCGTCCCTCTGTAATGCAACGGGTCAGGGGTGGAGTTGGGGACAGGATGTCGTACACTGTTTCTGCTGTGGCCTGCAGAGCAAACGAGTCATGTTTATCTGTATATTTCCTGGATATGTACTTCAGGTGATCTCTGAAGTCAGATCATATACCTCAAACACCAGATCATAATCTTACAATCTAGTGTAAAATTACAACAACTCTAATCTATTTTGCTAGAATGTGGCATTAATTAAATTTCGTTTGAATGTATTACAATCATGTATCAGGATGACAGCCTTGATTTTCAGAGAAAAACGAGTTCTTTACTAAAAATGTCCAAGGACATTATGCAGTGATTGTGTGTGTATAGGTACCTGTGCACATGCATATGTTTGTATGTTCGTATGCATGCATGCATAGCTATATGTGACGTGTATGTGCGCACACATGTACATACCTGTATAGCCTGCACTAGCCTGTTGCTAAGCTCCAGAGCAGCCGAAGCTGTAGAAGTGCCGAAGGATGCTGCCCCCCTTTGGAGACCCCGAATAATGCGTCCATCTTTCCTGTATTGTTCAATAGGCAGCCAGAACAGATCCCGCACCCCGTGAACTATGACAGGTGCAGAATAAGATCCAATAAATAACCTCACATAAGAAACTTTTGAATGATGTATAAAGACTTGAAAGTATGAAATTTGCCTTGATATCCGATGTCAGGTAGTGTGTACGAAAACTGTCTTAAATGTTTGAGGGTCTTTGTGTTAAATGTTTGAGATCTTTAATAATTTAATTTAATTCAGGAAAAAAACACTATAGAGCTGTGCTGCAATTCTGTTCTAAAACCTAAAATTGTCCTAAAATTAGAGGATCTGCCAACAAAAGATTCATCAAAAACCTTAGTAACATGAAACCATTATTTTTCTTCAGTAACCATCAATGTTGTGGATCGGTGCTGTGCTAAAACCTTTCCGCCTACTTAGATTTTCCTACCTTTTACATGAATACACAGAGACTATCCCAAACATCTCATCTCTATTACCTTGTGCTTCTAATGACCCTAGATTTAAGTCGAGTAATGGTATACATGCATACTCACACAGCTGTACTACAGAGTGCATTGGACCAACACCTCCCAGAATGCCTGGTAACTGATTCTTCCTGATGTCAGTCAGCCATTCGTTCACAGCGTACTGAATGACTTTATCAACACCCAGCAGTCTGTCAGAGAAAGGCAAAGTAATTAAAAAAAACTTGGTCCTGATTATTTAATAATTATAATAATAATTACTTATTAATCTAAATATCCTGATAAAGTGACCTACTGTCACTGCAATTTGTTCATAAATAAACACTCATTTGGTACTGGTCAGACTAATTTAATATTCCCACTTTTCTATCACAAATCTGAACAAAACATGCCACTCAATAAAAAAAGAGAAACGCTACATGAGAAGCAGAGAGAGGTTTGTAATAATGTAAAGGTTGGTGGATGTTAGTGAAAGGGAGCTAATCACCCGTGTCTACAGCACAGCCTCTTCAGCTTCAGCTCGGAGCAGTTCAGTTGAGCCAGGCCAATAAGAATTCCTGCAAACGTTCCCTATAAAACAGGACAAAGCCAATCACAGGATTTAACCATGCAGTAATCTTTGCTTTTTTCGATCTCACCAACCCCTAAATGACTAACAATGTTGGCTAAAACATATAAATAACTACTTAAATCTTGAAAATCTCTGCCAAAACAGCTCTGACCTGTCGAGACATGAGCTCTATAAAACCTTTGAAGATACTCTGAGGTATCTGGCACCAAGACATTAGCAACAGATCGTATTGTTGATCTTCTGTGGGATCAGAGCAGACGGTTTAGCCTTCACAGACTACACACGAGTAAGCTTTGGGTGCCTATGACCGGTTGCCGGTTCAGCAGTTGGACCACGTTTGGTAGGTAGTAGACTGTGGTGCGTAGTAGGTTGTCCCACAGACTATCCACGGAAGAGTTTGTCACTTATGTCTTGGGGCTAGAGCACACCTTCAGAGGCAATGTACCATCCAAACCTCAACGGCTCAAAGCGGTTTAGGCAGGTGGTTTTAAATGTTACGGCTGATCGGTGTATATAGTGGGTTTTAAGGCAACACTAATGAACATGTAAGTACACACTCCATATGGATTATGGAAGTGACAAACCTACCTGTCTGCACATAAACTTTCAACAACTTATAAATGTTAGTTGAACACCCTCGGTCTAGGCAGTCTCTGAGACATTCCCAATAAAGGTGATGACATTTATCACCCTGTGTCTAAACCCTCACCTGTTCAATGCTCACATGCTTCCCATGGTAGTCCAGCCATATGGGAACTTCTGAGGTGAAACGGAACTCTCTAATAAGAGTGAAAACACAAAAGAGACATTGTGACATTGAAGAGACATTGCATATCGAGAAACCTAAACATACAGTGGATCTGTTGTAATACTGTAATAATGTCACTGTTATTATCTGTTGTGATAAAACTGTAAATTTGGAGATATACCGGAAATAAATTGGCTGGTCAGAGGAAGAGGAGGAGGCAGCAGAGGAAGAGCTCTGCTCACTATACGTCGTCTCTACAGAAGCATTGAGATCAGGACCCAATCCTGTACCAGACTCTGCTTCCTCGGATGGCTTTGGAGTAGTGTCTGCCTTTACTATAAAAAAAAAAAAAGGGAAATATTTTATATGCATAAGTAAAAAAAAAAAAAAAAAAAAAAAAGATAAAAAATAAAGGCTTTTCTTTCTTCAGCTTACCCTCTGAAGCTTGGTCAACAGATAAGTACGGATTAATCCCAGCAGCAATGTCACTAAAAAACTCTTTCAGAAAGAAAAGGGCGTCCTGCAAAACAGTAGATAAAATCTCGATATCTGATACCAATTCCAGGATTCCAGCACCACAGCATTACAGCAGGCCTACACGTGTGCAAAACAATGCCTCGTTTTTTAGACTGGATTATGCTGGATTTCCATAACACATGATTTTATTGTTTAATCAGAGTATATTATAAATAAGAGCAGTGAGTATTAGCTGCCGATTTCAGGTCTGTGTGCACGCAAGAAACTCTTTAACTCAAGCTCATGTACTATGAATAATCAAATGGAAAAAAACAATAATAGTGAGCAACTTGAATTAGCAAAACACCATTAAATAGCCAAAGGTCATGGTCTAAATCTGACTGACATGACCGTCACAGTGTGACTTGTGTCATGATCAGTGTCGGGGGTAAAGCATTACAGTAATCTGATGACCTTTTTTCAGTAATGAAGTAATGTAAAGGATTACAGTTCAATATTGTGTAATCTCATTAAAGTTACTAACTTCATAAAAACACATTATTCACGTGACTCACAGACAGATGTCCTGAGCTGTTACTGCTTCACCAGCACCATTTTAAAATACATGAGTTGCGTTTTTAATTCTAGTGTGTAAATGTTTATTTGTAGTTTTAGACTGAAAATAACGGTTTATTACAAGTGAATTTTTGTAAATTATTTTTAAAACATTAGCAGTCACTGGTAGTCAAGTATATAATTGCTTACTTGGTCTTGTTCCCTAATTTGGCATCTCTTAAAAATACCTTTCTAATAAAGCTAGTTTGTACTGTTACACAATCCATCCACAATCCCTACTGCTTCAGAAGAGTTTTCACCTAGTTATTAAATGTCATAGATTTAGTGGCTCAAATAAGGTAAGACCTGTCACTTGACAAAAAAAGGGTTTTACTTTAACCTCTGACAAGGCCTTTTATTTTATTTATTAAAAAAAAATAATAATAATAATGCTGGAGGTACTTTCTAATCATTTTCTTTTTGGACTTTGAACAATTTTACTTATAAATATCTATTTTAAAACTGTAATAATTAGGAAAAATGCATATTAGTTCATAATAATAAAAATGTATAATTTAAAACTAATGTACATATTTGTTGGTGAGACACTTATTTTGCCTTTACTGATATAATTATAATTTTTTCAGTTCTTATACTTGCCTGTCCACATGCCTGCAACGTTGCAGTGTTTTGAGGGACCCCTGAAGAAGCGTTTATTAGACTATATTTTTTTAATGTTTAATAACAGATTAATTTGTTCCAAGAAAACAGCACTATAAAGAATAGTCAAGTTCATTTTATACATGTTTGGTGTTGCCACTACTGCTACATATTGTTTCTAAATAAACCACTGAAAGGACTTTTGTCTTATTAATTATCGTTTTTGCATGTTCACTACTATTTATAAATTTCATTCCAGTACATTTGTTGGGGTTTTAGAATGTAACTTAAGTAAAGTAATTAGTAATCGGATTACATTTTTCAGCAAGTAATCAGTAAACTAATCCCAATACAATTTTAGTTAAGTAATAAGTAATCAATAATGGATTACTTCTTTACAGTAACTTCCCCAAACCTGGTCATAATGACCCATTAGGGACATCACTGAGCCTCACGAACACCCTATATCCTATGTTCCACTGTGTTCTGAGCAGTCTATCAGTCAGTGTGATTGATTCCATGAATGGTGAATGTGTAGCAAAGCTGAAAGCCATCTTACCTGATCTATGTTGAGTCGGAGTGGCAGCAGACTGATTCTCAGGCAGCACTCTGGACCTCCCAACCCAGATTCAGGGAGTACCTGCAGAGCCTTCACTGTTAACTACGGAACACAAACACAACTATGTTCACGACAAACAACACAACACAAAGAACACAATACATTCACCATGCATGGAAATTTTCCTAATCTTCTAGCATCACCAGGCCATACAGCACTTTTTATTTTGGTACAGTGCTAGAAATCACAACCCACCTTTATCAAAGCTATAATTATGTATTTAATAATTATTTATTAAGAGGATCTTAACATTTATTTTACATTTGAAGGCATCCATGGCTGCAAAATATCTGAGAAGCTGAGTTACAAAAAAAAAAAAAACGTCTTCCCTCCAGCTCCCTGCTCACCATGTTGGAGTGGGCTCTACGTGGCATGCTCTCGCTGGTATACAGGTAGAGGAATTTGTTGATCTGAGAGGAGGCCAGTCTGTCGCGCACCTCCAACTCTTGCACAATAAAAACCTGCCGCGAGAGAGGCTGCTCTCCCAATCCAGCTCCTTCCATATCCTGCCCCGTGACTGCAGGGGGCATGACCACAAGGTACGATTCGTGTTGAAAGCTGACCTGGAATCACAAGAAGGGAGCGATACTTTTCTCTTCAATGCACACAGATGTGATGGTCTAAAGTATTGTTCAAGGTCAATTTGTTTTTCAAGAAGTTCGACAGTTGCTGTAATTCAATATTTGACTGGCCAGTTCAGCAATTCAGCCTATGTGAGCTTGCAGAGCCTAAGCTGTTTTTAGAAAACTAATAAATATGTTGACATATGAGCAGCTTTACATTACACACCTTGAAGGCCTCACTGGATGTGACCCAGGGAAAATTTGAGTTAAAATTATAAAACTGGCTAAGTTATCATGAGCTAATACTAATACTGATGAAAAGCTGTGTTTGTGAGGGAAAACACTGAGGAAGATAAAACTTTCCATTTTCCACCTCAGTGCCACACAGTACAATTGTGGATTTTGAATTCATTTTCATTATAAGACCTCCCTGGGTAAAGTTTCTGTGGTTTAAATAAGGCATTATTCACTTATAAGGAAAAGAACAAAAAATGCTATTGTTATTAGTCATGCTAGAAAAGAAGAATGTCGTTTGCATGTCACTGTCACACAACCTTTGTTAGTTGTATTTCCATAAGCCGTGAGTGGTCTCTGCCACTGCCTCCCGCCCAGCGCCATGAGTTCTGGGGTCTGGAAGAGCCAGCAGAACGCGATGGAGAACCACGGGCTCCCGAAGGTGCTGAGCGACCTCTGAAAACATCACAACAAAAGATACACATCAACAATTTTTCAGTGCTAATCCTAGAGTCTGCTTTGTTTTTAGGGGGCAGCACCTTAACACGATCAAACAAGCAAGATATAAATGTTATTCATGCTCGCTGAATCTGCAGCCTTATCATCACTGGTTTCTTCACCTGTGGCTGTGTTGTGCATGTGCAGAGATGGGTTTTCCTCCAAAGTCATTGCCTCCATAGAGATGCCAGACTACTGATACTTCTCTGAGTACAACCCTGGTCTGAGGCATAGGAAAGCGAGCAGGTGCCCGTAGCAGGTCTGAACTTCCTTGTGGCCGAGAGAAATAGCCGTCACGTATCTTTATAGGACCCTGGCACAACACTGTCACCACTGGTTCTCCATCCTTAGGCTGCAGAGGAAGACAAACAACAGAAAGAGAATTCAAGCTGTGGATTCATGCTGAAACCAACATTTGTAAAACAAATACAAAAAAAATACAAATAAACAATCAGCAACATACTTTAATAAATTCTTTATTTGAATGTTGCACTAAGTGTCAGGTATTACACAGAGAGGACAGAAAAGTGTCAAAATCCATGGAGAAAAGTGAGAAAAAGCAAAAACAGTACAAAGAATAAGCACTCACAGGAATGCCTATACCAGGAGCCTCTAAAATACAGAAGTCATCATTATCAGTGGAGCCTTCAGAACGTTCCTCGCACATCATATCAGCACGAACTTCAGTGGCTGTAACCACCAACTGATCAAGCTCAGACTCCACCACATCTAGTGCTGAGGAGAGGGATTTTGGGCCTTCCCCAGGAAATAAGTATACTGAGATAGGTGAGCCACGCTTTACTGTGGAAGGAGAGTCTGATAATTTAAACAAAAGATGCGGTCAGTAGGCTTGTCTTTTTGTTAAAGTAACAAAACTCTGACTCAGAAAAGGATTCTGTAAAGCATTCTAACAATTACAGTCCTTATTAAAGTATCGTTTCCTCAGTACTGCATTAAGGATCAGGTACTGACAAGGAACAATCCCAGCAATTTACTATCATATAATCTTACCAAATTCTCTGTCCTCTTCATTCAGAGTTCGTTCTGTGTCAATCAGGGCATCAGTAAGATCGCACTGGTTTATTTCTGCTGTTTCTGCTGGTGGACAGGGTGGTAAAGATGTAGGTGCTTCTGAAAGCTGGGAAAACAAATATCCTCATGTAACTGTGGAAGGAGACTGAGTGCAAACACACTATATCCACTCACTTTCAATAGGAGTTAAATGAATAATACATAAGAGATTCGGAGACAGCAAGCAACAAAAACTTGTAGCATGAAAAAACTAACTGGATTGAACTCAAATTGTAAGTGGCAGTGGCTTGGCGCTGTCTAATCATAACCTGGAATGCACATTGCTGTTGTCTGCATAGATATTTCTGTCTATACATTCCACCTATAAAAATATCATGCACAAAAATGTATTTAAAGCAAAGTCTCAGTTCTCTGTAATTGCATGTTTGTAAGTGAAAGAAATATTGGGTAGATAAGTGGATGACATTCAAACTTTCCGCTAATCAACAGTGAGCACAATATGCAGAGCACTGATCATCTCAATGCACCCTTACAAGATGTGTCTCATTATACCAAGTTTTGGTGACTGGACTTGCTATTTAATTATTCATGACTGAATAATTCAGGTTACAAAACCGTTCGACTAGGGGAGATAAAATTATACGATTTGGCACATCCAAAAACTTCACAGACATTCTTACCGGGAGCTTCTGTCCAGCAATTTCAGTAGGGCAAGTATGGCGAGGAGGTGGGTGTAGGTCACCTTGGGATACAAGGTACTGTAGCATATTCACTAAAGCAGCACAGGAGTCTGCACAGGTGTGCACGTGAACCACGTTATTTGAACATCGCAGCTCGAATAGTGGCTGAGTCTGAACATGGAAAAAGAAGAGGACAATGTAGTAATATAGTGTAAAACTAAAAGTACGAGGGGGAAAAACAGCATTACAAGACATACCAGTTTGCCAGTGTTGTTGCCTTTCCAGGTAGTTATGGCCAGTTCTAACAGGTCAATATCTAATACGCACACATAGTCTATAGAGATAAAACAAAAAAAAGAGCAATAAGTTCTCTAAGCATGGTTCACAGCATAGTGACATCAACATGGATACAGCGAGTCAATAATCAGTACCTCGCCTCAAATCCACTGTCTTACTTTCACACTTATCAGTGAGGTACAGGGCTGAGTCATCCAGGATGAACCTAAAGGGGGTTTCAGTGGGATATGATTTAACCAATAATACATAACCATGTACATGCACAGAATTCAACACTGACAGTACCTGAGGTGAAAGGTGGAAGTATCCACAATGATATTACTGGACAGAGAGAAGGACTCGGCTGTAAACAACACTCGCAGTGGAAGATAGAGGGGTCTAAATAGGACAAAAACAAATGAGAACAGACTAACTGTTATATACTGTAAACCATTTTTACACTCGGTTACAACTGCTACAGTTACATGTGCATGCAACTAACCTCCCTACATATACACATACATATACAAATTTCACAAATGGGCACACATTGTAACACACGGTTTTTAAAAAAATATTTCACAATCGTCTTACCTGTAGTCAAGGGCACAGGTGGCTAGGTGTGTATGTAACACTGTAATGATGGCTGGAGGTGTGTATCCTAAAATATCATCATCAATGACATCCAGAAAATCGACCAACTGAAGGCAGGAGATATGTATGAACCCTTTATTATATATAAACACACATCCATATACAAACATAAAAAAATGACGTACATCTATGACTTATTTACGCTGTTTGGATGTTTAATGCATCCATATATTAGGTGTCATACAGTAATTTGCCTTCGTTAAATCATTCAAGTATGTCTACCCAACACCTTTCAGTAAGTAGTACCTGCTCATGCCAACTGTGATTAGTCAGTGCCATGTGATGTCTTAAAGTAGCACCCTGGAGCCGTAATGCAACCAGGAACTCCTGAGAAGAAAACGGGAAAATGAGTGTAATGGC
Source organism: Duopalatinus emarginatus (assembly GCA_028565595.1). Taxonomy (NCBI): domain Eukaryota; kingdom Metazoa; phylum Chordata; class Actinopteri; order Siluriformes; family Pimelodidae; genus Duopalatinus; species Duopalatinus emarginatus. The sequence continues at coordinate 20,035,559 of JAOVVF010000036.1, read as the reverse complement.
TAAAGACAAACAAACATTTATTTATATAAATAGTACTATTACCTTAACGTTGCGTTGGAGGTCTAGCGTGATTTTGATTGCAGTCGACAACATGTGACCACATGCTCCTTTCCGCCCCACACTGCTCACCCCCACTTCTGTGGGATAAATGGTAGGGTCCAGATGGTTTGGGGGAGTAAACTTGGGCATTTCTAGTCTTGCTGGGAGAGGGGAGTCTGGGACCTCAGCTTTACAGAGAAGGGAACACAAAAACAGGGCATTAAAGCTAAACTGGACATTATTCAAGACATGTTCTACTATACATGTTTTGTAAACTATAGTTTCCTGAAACTGAAATCTGTGTTTTAGTTGAATGTCTCAATCACAACAAAAGTGTAGTATTTAAAATTCTGGTTACATCTTACATCAAATTGTATTATCCCAAACCATTTATACATCATTTTGAGAAAAGTTTTACAGAGACGTTAAGATTTCAGACACAGAAACACCTGACAGGCTTCCCCAGACCTCTCAGACCATAAGTTACTATAATAATACACCATAAATCATATACAGCTTGGGGAAGATCTATATATGGCTGTGACGAGCAGGTGTACACTTACTTTTGGCCATATATCTGTTTCTGTAGGAATCCTTATGTTTTTCTTACCTTTATGATAGAGTTCAACTTTTTTGCTCTCTATAGTCAAGAAGTTTAGACTGGGGTTATTCTGGTGCTGGGTAACACTGAAAATCTTCCCGCCTTCAAAGTCTAGCAGCAATTCTCCATGGCAGCATTCCACCTTCTGTCCTGCTTCACTCTGTGAGAGGAGATTATAAGTAGACAGATAGACACGCTATTAAACTTGATTCTGAAAGCACAGCTTATAATTTGCTTACCTTACTGTCTGTCAGAGCCTGCAGGCGACCCTTGCCAATTAGTACAGTTAAACTGAGCAGACTGAGGGCATGATTAGGTTGGGGTTCTGGCTGCCTTTTCCTTGGTTCATTGGCTGAATAAAATTGTGGCTCGTCCTCTTCTGAGTCTGAGTCTGCAATTAGATAAAAGATTGGTAAAACAAAAAGAGCATCTTGATGATCAGCTCTTATTATTACACTAACTAATATATACTATAGTATGTAGACCTGGCACCATTGCAATATTCAAGTTCTATTGGATCAACTATCAATCTATCTGACAGCGACATGTTCAGTGGTTCAACTTTATCATAGCTTGAAGCATGTCAATACTTTAATAAACTATTCTGCTCTGTGTGTATTAATGTGTTTTTAAATGACTGACCAAGTCTAAAGGCAGATTTGCAGAGCTGAAACTCGTCATCCTCTGATCTGCGCTGCTGCAGGGGGCTGTGAGAGATCTTGGGTGGAGGGCAAGGAGGAGGTGGGGGCTCCCACATCAGCAAATCATTATTAATCCTAAAAGAGGGAGGACACAGGTAAAAATAGAGCTGTGAGCACATAACATCCATTACTAGTAATTTAACCGGATCACATCAGAACGTGGAAGCATGCAGGAATCTGAAATGAACTATTATTATTACACTGGTGAAACAGGTAACATGACAATAAGTCAAATAATCAACAATGCAGAGGGGGAGGAGATGCAAAACAGACATAGATGATGGTGAGTGACTCCTGTCAATGTGGTTCAAAGCTTGCATTATCACTGAAAAGCTTGAACGTCTGGCTATAGGCTATAGCAAGTCACTTGACTGAAAAATTGTAATTGAGTTTGTATATACATTTATTAAAAAAACATAACAGCCAAATGGAATGGATTTTCTTTAAAAAAAATTTATTGTTTAAATATGAAAATACAAGCATTTTAATTCTTTTCATAAAGGGTGCTAATACTTCTTTAAAAAAGAAGAAGAAAAGCTCATGCCTGTTGTAGATGCTTTGAAAGGCTTCTTTGCTGGGCAAGAGGATGTAGGCCACTGGGAGTGTGATATCCACCACGTACTGACTCTGAGCCACACACTGAGTCTGGAATTCTTTCATTTCCTCTGGATCTGCTGGGATTACCATCTAAGTGAGACAAGAACAAGTAACAGAATGAGAGACAGGTCGCGGCTGTGAGGCAGGCAAGACTGGACACACAAAAATGACAGGAGCCAAGACGACAAGAAAAAAAAAAGGAACGAGTGTGACCAAAATGAGAAACAAAAATTTGTCTACCTCTTCTGTCTCAAACATGGTGCGGTTAGAGGAGAAGGGGGAGCTGTTCTTCTCCCTCAGCTCACATGGATTTTCCATAGACACAAAGCCAAGCCCCAAATCCCTGTTCAAACCCACACCTACACCCCCTTTACCATCCGAGTCTGCTGCTCCACTTACATGCACCACAATTCTACAAGAAAAGAATACAGGCAAAAAATAAAATGTAACTTAGGAACAATCAGTGCAAACTGTGATATAACTGTACTTTTTATGTTTTGGGAAAGACTATTATATACAGTCAGTGCCCACACAGACTCACTTGGGTGTGCTGTCTGGGTTCTGCATGTTGGAGCCCTTTTGTACACGGATACAAGGGAAAGAGCCTCCCTCCCAACCCTCATACACTCCTTAGATAGAGACAAAATGAACAAAATCGAGTCGTGAACTACAGGCACTATAGGGGATAAAATTAAGCAGACAGCTTTCTAATAAAAAAAAAAAAAAAAAAGTAAAGTCTAAATAAAAAGGATAATTGAGTAGGTTCCCCCTACCATGCAGATCACTGAAGCTAGCTTCCAGCAGCTTGGTGAGTTTAGCTGTGGAAGTGGAGGGCACCTGCTGCTGGAGGTCTGACCCCTGATGAGACAGCTCTAGATTGAACATCTCCAGACTCAGGATCTCTTTACGCACGGCTCGTTCGTTAATGGGTCTTCTCTCATCTAAAGGTCGAAGGTCAGGGATGGGGAAGCGAAGCTTAAGCACAGCGTGTGAAGAGATAAGAACAAGGGAGGAGTGCAGGTCTAACAGCTGAGTCTATGGAGAGATAGAAGGAGTTTAGTTGCGAGGGATAAATAAGAAATATAATGAAGTGTTCAGTTACAGGCTACATACATTCGTTGCTGATATACAGATCATAAAGCATGCAGAATTTAGGGGCACCTGGTTGTTCACGGGCTTTTTCGGCTGGCTGGGGCAGTGGCTCAGGGCCTGTATGATGCTGTCCAGTCTGCCCACTATGTCCAGGTCTATCTCAGTGGTGAGGTCGCTCAGCTCTACACGTAGCGAGCTGTCCCTGCGTATTACTCGCTGCTTTGATCCACTCTGCAGAACAGCACAAAATTACCCGCCTTGAGCTTAATAATTACTATAAACAAAATGTTAGTGGATAAACCGCAGAAGCCGAGCTGGTTCATGTTTGTAAAAAAAAGATTTGCTGACTATACACGTGACAGTACTTGATATGCTGTGATTAAACATTTTGTTTCAATGGGCCAGCATAGAATTATGTGAACCTGTACTCAATTGTACAAAAGAACAAATCATTTTGGATAAAAGCACCTTGCGTTGCTGTTTTTCTGTCAGGGTGTGGTGAATTTGGGCACATGGTCTGGCACTCGCTCCCATTGTAAAGTGACCAGCATTCTTGAACTGCAACAGCTGAAGACACACACACAGAAAATATGTTTAGTACCTTATTTAGCAGTGAATGATGAGCTGTGGGTGTATACTAAACACTACTGTTGAGTCTTCTAGGTGTGAACAGCTTTTTGAGAAATGGAAGTAGCCAAATTATACAGTATCATCATATTTATATATAATCACCACATGGATTTTACTTAAAAATATACTCCTACGATTTATATTTCTTTAAACAAAATTATTTTACTAATAGGTAATAGCAAAATAATATTCCAGTGTCTCTATTCACCATGTCTGTAAACTATAATAAATTTATCTACATTAAGAAATAAATCTAGCAAAAATATTTTATGTATATAGGGTCTACTATAGTATATGTATGTATATATTACTATAGTATACTCATCTTATTTACACTTTCCCCTAGGGGTTACTATGGTATACTTAGATTATTTACACTATCCCCTAGGGTTTTCTAAGGTATACTCATATTATTTACACTTTCCCCTGTGGTTTACTATGGTTTACTCAGATTATTTACACTTTCCCATAGAGTTTACTATGGTTTACTCAGATTATTTACACTTTCCCATAAAGGTTACTATGGTATACTTAAGATTATTTTCACTTTCCTCTAGGGTTTTCTAAGGTATACTCATATTATTTACACTTTCCATGTTTACTATGAGCTACCCTGACTATGCTGCCCTAATTTCTCGCTCTAATACAGAATTAAGTCAGATCTTAATTTACAAATACGTACGATCCATGTACAAATAAGCCATCTACTTCCATTATAATGATATTCAGAATTAAGATGCTGCCTGGTTATGGTACAGTATAGAAAAGCATGTCAAAATTACTGTCACAGCTGCAGCTGATAGAGAAAAACTGAAGCATTCCTTTTAACAACTATCCCAACTATTCCACTTAGATATGTATTTCAGAGGCATATACACACAAACGTCTTTTTTTCATCTTTTGTACACACAAACAATGAAGACTGCTAACCTTCTGGCTATTTTGGTAATTTATCTGCTTTAAAAAATGGACTTCCACTATAGTTTATTCATTCTTCTGTAATTCAAAACTAGGTCAACACACAGTGGAAGTCATTCTGATCTGTAAATATAATATGTTTACCATTGCTAGAAAGTTAATAAATGTGTAATAAACAAAATGTGAAAAGCTGCTGTCGGTACACTGAGGTACAGTACCTCAGTGTACTGTGGCTTGCCAGGCTCCCAAAGACACTCCAGCAGTTCCAGCCTGCTGAAAGAGAGGTCGGAGGTCATGGAACGGGCATGTCGCCCAGAGCTACGCATCTCACATGCTACCTGCACTGCTGCCCCTGTGAGCCTGGAAACAAAAAGAATGCATTAAGGTGAAAAAAAATTATGCTGTGTAAGTCAATTAACACAGTATTATGTTTTTACTTTATGTGCAAGAAAGAAATACACTGCCTGGCCAAAATAGTCACACATTTTTATTTTGTTGACCACCCTTTAGTTTTGATTATGGTACAAATGCATAGAAAACCGTGTGCAGTGGTACAATATTTATTCCCCTCCAGATTCACACTAATATTTGGCCGACATTGTTGCTAACAGAAGAGTCGAACTACTTTGTGAAGTCTTCTCTGGAGCATACTAAGACTTTCACAGGAGTTAACATCAGGACTCTGCAGTGGCCAATTCATATGTCAAAATGATTTCTCTTGAATCCTGAATCCACTCTTTAGCAACTGAGGCTGATGATTCATTGGCACTGCCTTTATGAAAAATACCCCTACCATCAGGAAAAAAAGACAGTGATGTTATAACCTTGTAAATTCAGGTACTCTGCTGACTTTATTTTATTGCCACATAACACTGCTGAGCGTAAGTCTGACCAATAATTCGATCCCCACAACTAAAAAAACTTGACTGAAGTGCCCTTGAGCAAGGCACCTAACCCCCAACTGTTCCCCGGGAGCTGCGGACAGGGGCTGCCCACTGCTCTCAGCATGTGTGCTTACTGCCCCCTAGTGTGTGTTTGAGCATGTCACACCAATATGGTCAGCAGGGGTAGGATGGAAGGCAGGTTTTTTTCATGTAACTCTGCTTCTTAGACATTTTGCAACCATGGATCCCTTTAACTGTAAAATAAATTCAACAGATCCCCTGAACACATAACTATTTAATACATAATAATAGCTTTAATGTAGATTGTGACTTCTACCACTGTACCAAAATGAATATTTCCGTATGGTCTGGCAGTGGGGGCAGCCATAAGCTTGTGGTTAAGCAACCAGCCTTGTGAACAGAAGGCTTGATCCAGTTTGATTACCACAACTGACAAGACTCCATTGAAGTCTGTGTTCTAGTGTGAGCTTCACTGAACGGATGGGTCAAATGTGGAGGTCAATTCCAATACACCACAGTCAAAAGAGTAGTTCACTTTCACTTTCTGGCCAGGCAGTGTAGTAAAGTGTAAAAAAAACAACACTGCTGTGTACCTGAGATGGGAGTGGGGACATGCTTTAGCAAAGCTACCCCTCAGGTTCTCAAAGTCTCTCTCACTGAACATGCTGTCTTTGAAGAAGGCTAGCTCATGGAAGAACAGCTGTGACACCTTATCTGCTGAGGACAGATCTTCAGGATCTTCAGCTGGCTCTTGTTCCAGTAGAGTCAGAGTCATTCCACCCAAAGAGAGACGGAGCAGGCAGTCAGGCTTCATGGATTCTGACTGGCCAGTGTGTGTTGAACGCCCTTTTATATAGCAAGGTGAAAAAAAGGAAAAATAGACTTACATTATCATAGGAAAATGTGAACTTGTGTGATTTGTTAAGCAATGAGGGTAACATACGTTGAGGCCTGCTACATTGAGGCAAGCTAGATAAAGTTCCTGGTACAGGATAACGTCTGGGGCAATTAAGCATTCCCTAAAAATGAAACATAAAGGAAAAACAAAACGATTATTACATACAAGAACCCATTTCATTTTCATCATACTGAATTCAATTTATACAAGCAAAAAGCGTAACCCCAGTGTTCACTTTGGACAACACTGGGAATACAGAGAGATATTCACACACACAAACATGCACACACACACACAAACCATCAGGGGACATTAGGGGCAATTTATTGTCTCCACCAGACTGTATGTCTTTAACTGTGGGAGGAAACTTAGTCTGTATTGCTGCACATTTCTAAAAACCTGCTCTGTGACATAAATGTGACATTAATCCACCCATGTATTTAGTGTAGGAGTACATAAATATTAGTCATGAAGAAAATAAAGCATTTTTTTTCATGCACAGACCTGTGGAGACAGAGGGTTTGTTGGAGCCAAGCTGCTTTGGCTGTGTATTGAGGACTCCATGTCACTGTCTGAAAGCTCGCTTCCTGAGCGTGTGGACATCACACTGCTAGTCATACCCCCAGGCCCCATAGAGTAAAACATCTCTATGGTAGGAAGAACAACACAAGACATGCATAATAACAAGTATTACCTTTTAGTTTAGAAGTTTGAAAACAAGATTGGGAGTGAAAAAAAAATACAATGAAATTACAAGTTTTTTATAGTATAAAAATAGTACAGACGATTACAACAAGCATAAAATACAGCATATACAATATATACATAGCCACCTCACCTCCATTCTCCAGGGTGTAGATGTAAGGCTCTGTATCTAGCTCTAGATCTTTGTCTACTGTATCCGCACTGAGCTGCTTACTGAGGTCCTCCTCTATCAACCTCAGATCATCTGAACCCAGAGGCCGACTGTGAGCACCACCACCACGCGTATTACTACTGCCCTCTGGGAAATGGAGAGTCAAAAAGAGTGACCGTGTATAAAAACAATGACATCAAAAGAATTATAGAGTCAGTTTACAGAGTTGATAATAAGTTATCAGTAAGTTGATAAGGTTAATAATCAGAGATCAGGAGTGTACGCTACATTACAAACCAATAATACACACATTTACAGAAATTCACACACACACACACACACACACACACACACACACACACACACACATACATGCATGCATATACACAT
>JAOVVF010000036.1:20009577-20026903 GCA_028565595.1 Duopalatinus emarginatus | reverse complement strand
ATATATAAGGAATTACTGTGTAATTTGTGCCAGAACTTTATAGTACACACTTTGAAATAAAACATCCTATTCCATTTTCCTATCCATATAACTGGCTACTAAGGGCTGTTTGCAGACATGGTCACATAAGTCCAATGTTAAGTCAATATTTACACAGGGAAAGTTACTTGTATTCCAATAGGGTCAAGTAACTGCTAAATTTGATTTTATGGTCTCTTCATTCAGATTATGCAAATCAACAACATGTAGCTAACCCCTCAGGTGTAGCTCTTGAACAACGTCTGAACAGTGCTTAAGCCTGGAGTTAAACATGTACCATGACATTCTGAAATATACAATATTGGGTTGGAAATTGGGGTGATGTTAAGATGAATAAACTTTAGTGTAAATAGCTTATATTGGCTTCCATTCTGACACAAATTCACATTTTTAAAAAGTAAATCCCTGTTTCTGATTTTCAGTATGTCAATGAAATGATGCAAAATGCATCAATAAAATTCAGTCTGTCTTTGCTATGTTTTACATTGTTCTTCTACATTTACATTACTTTACACTGTTCTTGAATTTTAACTGTATTTAAATTATACAGGGTAAGGATTTCACCTGTCTCAATGCAGAGAGCAGTCAGAAGATCTGTTAGGTTAGTAATCTGATTGGGCGAGAGCAACAGGTGTAGACAGCCCACCCTACCATCTAGCTCCAGCTAAAAGAGTAGAAAACAAAAAGGGATAGAATAAAAACAATCCTTAAAAACTACAGAGTAAATATTTAATGTCAGAGAAAACGCCTGAGAGAAGCAGACAAACCTTGGGCCCTGGCAGCATGTCGTTCTGCTTGATTTTAACAGTTGTCTCCATGAAACCAGAGCAGCTGCCAATGACCAAAGGCCCGGGAGGCGGCCGTAAGGGCTTGGGTGTGGAGTCTTTCTGTTCATCCACGCCGTCCCCAGTATGTTCAGGAACAAAACTCTGAAAACAGAAAAAGACTTACCACAATATAAGGCCATATCAGAATTCATGCAAATGAAGAAAATAGTTTAGCCTGGTCTATAGTAGACAAAGAGATCTAGTCACAGAATCCAGCTATATTGAGGCGTTTACAAGGGGAGCTCCTTATACTGTTCCTGCATTACCATATTACTCAGGCATATACAGTACAATTATAGCCTAGAGGTTTAAAATAAGGTTATCATCAAATGACCCACAGATTTTTACTCTATACTCCACTTTTCAGCGATTCTTTAATTAGCTTCTAGGAAATCCTCACCGATCCCATCACAGTATAAGCGTCTCTCACCTGTAGTTCTCCAAGAGTCTCGTAAAGCAGCTGTACTGAGTTGAGCTGGAGAATTTTATGCAGAAAGGCTGGAGGCTGGTGGATATCTACAGGCACTGTTTGACTGGAGTCTTTCACAGCTTCATCACAGTAATCCAGCCTGCAGTAAACACCAGAGGCAGGACACAGCTCAGTTACAGATACAGGCTCACATTTCATCAAGTGTTTATATACATCAGTTAGAAACAAACAGACCTGAAATCTAACTGGACTGTGATGTTTTTGTTATTGTGGAATTATACTATAGTATATGTTTTATAACACATACTTAATGCATAGACTGGCCCTCTAGTCACTCCTGACCTCATATCCTCCTTTCACCTTATCCATTTTTTTCAGATAGGATTCTTTAGCTTTTGTGCTTTGAACAATTTACCAACACAGACTACAGTTTACCCATACAGTAAACAATAACTAAATTTACCTATACAGTTATACAAAATTAATCTATAACACATTCAGACCAATCACAATCAGGAATTCAGCAATGCAGAGGTATCACGACATAATCATAAGGTAAAGTGATGAAAAGGGAGGCTGACATGTTATGACTAATGACAACGAGAATCAATGTTTCACTAAGGTCTTTCATTCTTACCGTTTAATTCGCATCTCTAAGGCGACCCCATTCTTAGTATCAAGGGGATGGTGTTCAATTCTTACTATAGTGTCCAGAAATGTGACTTTTATCCGTCGCAGGACTGTAGAGTACAGAAAACAATTAAACTTGTTAGACTGTAATTACATGCATAAGACACATAACTTTAGCAATGTCCATCAATATTAACCAATGAAATCAGCTTTATTCTCAATTTTAATGACATCATACAAATGGTGGCAGCTCTGTATAGTCTGTGTTACTTGATGTGTTTGGGTGTATCCTCAGACAATTTGCGTCCATACAGGGCAACTGACATGCAAAAAAACATGTGTACTTTATAAACCCACCAGGTACAAAACAATGTTTTGGTAAGTGTGTCATTAGTGGTACAGCTTATACCAACAGCCATGTCAGCGGCAGTAAGTGGTTTCACATTTGCAGGTTGACTCACAAACCTTCCAGCCCCTAAACTTTCAACTATCTTTATACTAGGATGCTGATTTCTTTGCAGCTGTCTGTAAAAAGCAGAGATGTTTCAATCCCACTGTGTTCATTTTGTGCCCACATCATCTATTTAGTAACCAAGACAATTTTCTGTAAGCTGTGGTCAATTTCGACAAAACATGGGAACAGCTGTGGCCTCGTTGTTAGGGAACCAGTCTTGTGACCGGAAGATCCAAGGTTCGATCCACACACAGGGCAAGACAAGACTGAGGTGCCCTAAAGCAAGGCACCTAACTCTGCCAACTGCTCCCTGGGAGCTGTGGTTTGGGGGTGCCCCCTGCTCTGGGCAAGTCTGTGCACTGCCCCCTAGTGTTCACTGGTGTGTGTGTGTGTGTGTGTTTAACTGCACAGATGGGTTACATGCGGAGGTCACATTCCTGTGTGCAAGTACAGTGGGCAAATAGTTCAGTTTCGCTTTACTCTTTCATCAGAGGCAGCACATTTTAGTGCAAGTTGTGTCTAGGGTTCAGAGTGGTCTATCAACATCACACCATGGCAGGGGGCTAAGATAAGTGTTTTACTTCTCTTATACAACACAGATTTGCCAACACAATAATATTAACCCAGCATTTTTCCTAAAAAGTCTAACTCTAATCTTAATCCGCTAGTCTTAATGTACTAATGAATGTGCCATTGTAAATTTGAAGCATCTCTTTTATATTAAGAAGAAAACAAGAATCTGTCTTTTGTCATGCGGAACTACAAAGCACAAAGTCCTCTTTCTTGATGACACTCCCATGACGGAAAACCTGCCATCTCATACAAAGCAGACATGGGAAACTCCTTCCATAAATATTAAATAAACACCTCCTTAAAAAAATCCACCAGTGATTGTATTTTTTTGTTCAATACCAAAACAGTATTAATTTGTTTATTATTAGCTTTAAGTTATCCACCATACAGGCTGCTACAAATAAGCTGTTATTACTGAAATTAATTCATGCATTAATATAAACCTGATTGTCTTTAGTTGGCACTACGGTCAGAACTGCTGTTACAGAACATCAATATACACCTTCTGACCAATCAGACCTGAGAACACAACAGATCTACGAGTTTAAAGGTTTACACTTTCATCACTTGGCACCATGCCTGACTGTTAACCTTTTACAATACATTCGAGCTTAAATAACACATGGACACCACCCACCTGTCTCAATGGTCTGTGCAAACATTTCCAGCCCTTCCAAAGGAGCAGCCGGTTCTTCCGATGCCTCAGGTGGGTCCTTTAGGCACTCCTGGGCCAGCTGCATGCTGGAAGTCATACATGAGGACCAGCCTTGGGAATCCCAGGGGCCACCTACATAAACAATTCATATATGAAGACAACCCATGATTAGAAAAAAAGTTAAAAAATATATATATAATTACCAGGAACGTGTGAGGCATGAGGTTTGTTAAGGTGCTGTCAACTTACGGGTTCTGTCCTTGGGTCTGCATGTTATCTGTAGCCCAGTGACTTCAAGTGTGCAGTGGTCAGTAACAAGTGCTGCCCATGGGATTGTCACTTTTATACTCTGAACAAATCCTTCCACAATTTCCAGAGGAGCTGCAAGAGACTCCAGGAGCTCGTTTACTGCCTGAACAAGAAGATGAAGTAGAGTTTATAAATCATCAACGAGCACCAGACAGAGATACAATACAATACAAGACCAGGATGGTGTAGTTTTGTCTGGTGGCCATTTCAGGAACATGTACAAGCTCTTGGTTCCTCTAAAGACACAGTAACAGGGCACATGATGAGGCTGAGGACTTTTACTCTGAGCCTGGCCAGAAAATTGCGAAACACTTTGCTAGGATGTATTTCATGATTTACTCAGAAAGGGACAGGGAGCTAAAACTAGCTAGCTTAACTAGTTACCACACACAAGTCACTCACCCACACGTCGAGGTTGATTTCTTTAATGACTCCGCTACCATTGTACAAGTCCAAACTCAGCTGGTCCAAACTCAGACGTTCCTCCAAGAAGTGGCCGAGGTAATGCTGTAGGAGATAGCGACAGGCCCGCTTCTTTATCGAGCCCGACCAAGGGAAGAGCCACCGAGACATAGGGCCAGAAAGACTAGGGTGAGGGACTGAAGAGGTGGAGGAGGAGGAGAAAGAAAGCGAGAGAGACAACAGTCCTCCGGGAACTGCATAACAATCAGCCCTGACTGACGAGGCACAAGCAGTGGGTCAAGAGGAGAGGCTAGCTTCAGCTGGAAGGGGCTAGCCGGATCCAATGCCTAGCCTAACTACCTTCTGTCTGACACAAAGATTCAGGATTTCTGTCCGGGTGAGTTTTTTTTCAGGAAAGACGATTTTCTTTAAACCAGGTCGCTCTAAACTCTTAAATACATATATTTCTGACACAAGCGACAGGTCCTCCTGCGTTTCTCCTCATAGGGTTGTTTATTGTTTTCATCCTGAAGACTCAGAGACGAGCAACGTCCTTACGTCACACATGTGCACGTCGCGGAAAGGGCGGGGCGCCATTTTGAGAAGGTCTAACCACTATGCAGTGGAATTGACACAAATACACACCAGTGAACACTAGGGGGAAGTAAGAACACATACCCAGAACGGTGGGCAGCCTCTTATCATCAGCACCTGGGAAGCATTTGTGGGTTAGGTGAAGTGAAAGTGAACTATTTTACACGAAGAGGAATGTGACCCCCGCATTTAACCCATTCGTGCAGTGAAACACACACACTAGTGAACACTAGGGGGCAGTGAACACACTTGCCCAGAGCAGGAGGCAACCCCAAACCATAGTGCCCAGGGAGCAGTTGGAGGGTTCGGTGCCTTGCTCAAGGGCACTTCAGTCAAGTCTTGTGGGACCTTCTAGACCCAAGGCTGGTTTCTCAAACGCAAGTCGACAGCTGCTCCTAATAATAAACAGTAAAACCTAGTGTATGTACATCATTTTTTGGTATCATTCTTCCAAGTCGAGGACATTATGTAACCCCTTCTTCTTCAGCTTTAGGAGAATAAAGTCAACCCATAGCCAAAGTCAATCCGTATGTACATATTCTATTAAAATGATACTTTCCAACAAGAATTAAGGCATCTGTATTTGGTTTAACTGTAAAAGGGGCAGCATGGCGGGGCACTGGGTAGCATACCTGCCTCACAGTTCCCGGCTTATTCCTGGTTATTGGGTATAGAGTACCTGTGCATTTTCTCTTCATGTTCATGATGTTTCCTCTGGGTTCTCCCACTGGGCTGCTATTGACCCTCTAAAGAAGCAGTAAGGATGTATTTTTCACACACTGCTTCTGCATTTTGCCTGCCTAGGTTTTATTAGGTACATAATAATACAGTATAATTTGTCAAATGTTGTTCATTTAAGGTTTATATTTACCTAATTTTAAATGGTATGGACCAGATGATTATTTTCTTATTACATTCTGATATGTAGAACATTCAAAGTACATTGTTTTTCATACAACTGTTTTTCTTCCCGTCTTTGTTTTTGTAAAAAACGTCTTGCAAAAAAAAACATGGTTCTCCTTTAGAAATAAAACCCATGAAAATAATGCTAATGTCTGTCAGTTTCCATGTGTGCTCTTTGTTCCTCTCTATTTTAAGTATTCCTTGTATGTCAGTTTTACCATTTAAAATGAACACAGAAATAATTTATTTATATTATTAGTATGATTATTAGTATTATATCTGGTAAAGGTCTATGAAAGCCTATTAACTATCCAAACAAACACATTTGCTCTAATTATTGACTTTATGCAGAGGTCAAATACAAATTTAGAGGTCAAATACTGTGCAAGCACTGTACTACAATGGTTTACTTTTTTCTTCCACTACACCACAAATGACTTGACTAAAGAAAAAAGTAAAGCAGTATGAAACTGGTGAATGAAAAATGGTATTATTCATATTTTTCTTATTATAATCATTATTATCATCATTATACCATGCTATGATTTATATTTACACTACCAGAGCTCAGTTTGTTGTGTAAATTCAAGTTGAGTAAGCTCCTGAACTCCCCCGGAAATCCCCCAGTACTAATCCAGAAAACAAGCAAATAACTTGGCAGTATTTCTTTTTCAAACAGTTTCACAAAGCATGAACAACAACCACAGATTTTTATTGCAGTTTTAATGTAGTATCTAACAAGGGCTGACCTGAACACAAATAAAATAATTAAAACACAATGGTAACAGAACAACAGAATTGCTCTTAGTGTTTAATTCTCAGTCCAGCCTGAGATGTAACAACACCAAAACACTGAAAACACCAAACAATATAAAATAACTTAAATAATAATAATAAAAAAACATCTTTAGTTTTTACTTTATTTGTACACAGCAATTTAATTTGCTAAACAGAGAACTATTCTTATCCATCTTCACTGTGTCAAAGCAACCTCACAGCCCTGAGCCTGTTACGAAACAGAAACACATCATGAATATAATTAAATGCAATAGGTTAATCATGCTATTATATTATCTTCTCATTGAATTCTATACCATATTGTAGTCTCACCTTGAGTTCTGTAAAGAGCTGAACAGCTCGGTTGAAATCCCATTCATTCTGTTGTAGCCACCTAAGGGTAAAACAGATGACAGTCATCAGATGTAGAAACATGATTTCTTCTTTTTTCTTTTTTTTTTTTTTTTTTTTAAATGTGGTCATCCCAAGGTTGTTATGATCATTGGCAGATAATAAACCTTAAGTGTTCAATGCCAGTGACACACACACACACAAATATGTTTTATATAGTCAAAGTCATTTCCATCAAGATCTCTACTCACTTTTGGGACCATTCAAGATTCATCTGAGATTTCTGGGAGAAACTGAAGATCATCTCCTGCTGGGTGGGAGAGTGGGTGGACACGGGGCTACTGGAAGGGGTTGGGGCAGGTGTGGCAAATGCACGGCGGATTTCTTCACTGGTAGCATTTCTCACAAATAGCGCATCATTGACTAAACATAACCTACAATAAAAAATACATTTTCATATGGAACATTCTTGGAAAAAAAGAAAAGATAATACTGATAACAGAAGTGGACAAATCATTAACCAGTGTGTCATATTAAGCTCAGCATATTATTATCAGCATGCTGCTGATAAACTAGTCAACAACATTGTTTTTTCCTTACTATCAACAAGAAAACCTCCATATTTATTTTACCAAAGCATTGTCTTATTCATTTGTGTTGGTCTGTATTAATGCACTTAGCCATCTATGGAACAGGTTATCACAGTTGTGGTGAATCCTGAGTCTGTGTACACACCCGGGATGAGACCACGTTATTTTAGGGCACTAGAGACATCCATGTTCAAATACTCATTTATTTCCAGGGTTGATTTATCTCGGCCAACTCAAACAGTGCCGCACAGCTTATCAATCTTAAGGTTTAACATTTTTACTTACATGTTTAGTCTAATCATCTTGTGTTCTTGGCAGTGAAACATGGGACTGGCAGCACAATAGATTTTCACTGTACAATGAACTAGCTTACATTTACGAGTTGCCCACCTCTTATTAAAATAAGAAATAGAGCGAATCGTCAGAGAACACAAAGGGTCAGCAAAAAAAATGGGAAGACAGTTTTTCCTTACCCGTTATTCACAGCTGGAACTGCAAGGAAGACCCGGGAGAAGGCACGAGTGGATTCTTTTGACTTGGAATCAACTAAGGAAGCAGTTAAAAAATGGCAGTTTATAAAAACAGAATAAAGACCAAATAATTAAATAATTATACACACATAGGTGCCAAAGTAAAGGCTATGCTCTGGGGGGTCTTTATGTACACTGAAGGTGCTGAAAAACTGGTACAAATGAGTCTTTGCAAAACACATTTGCTGGTGGTGATGGCTCTATAATGGTACTGGGTTTTATAGTTAGAAGGACATGCATCTGAGTTTGGGGTTCTGCTATTCCAGAAGTCACCAGATCTTAACGTTACTAAACACATCTGCTATGCCATGTAACACACGAAATCCTGCACCTCGGAATACAACAGAAGTGTGGATCATCCATTCCCTTTTGGGGACCTACCAAGTATTTTATTTTTTTTGGCACTTCAGTGTTTTTTCCTGAGATGTTTTGCTTTTCCTTTGAATAATGTGGCACTGTAAGTCAATACAGCATTCTTCTAACTGATCACATTTATATAAGCATATAACTAGATATCACTGTAAATATATTTATATTCATAATAGCTATATACTGAAAACAGCAGTCCACTAATGTACATAACCTTTCGAAAATAGATATTGTGTAAACATGCTTTACTTACTGTCTTTGAATACCCCACTGACTGTAAACACCAGTAATGTTTGCTGTGGAGATAGAATCAGTAACTGCAATGAGAATTGAGTTGTGTTGTAAAAAAATACAGAGCTGCATAAACTAACACTGTAAGAGAACTCACTGTGCATGTGTTTACATCCACACTGAAAGAGGCCAAGTCATGCTGGGTTTTGGGCAGTTCATTGAGGAAGGCAACTACGTTCAGTCGAGTATGCTTCAATACACGGAAGCGCGTCACTGTGGAAAAGATCAAAAGCAGGGATCTTTCAGATTATCCACATTTTTTTGTTTAACTGCTATGCCTCCTGGTGAATCTCATGAAATATCACGTCCTCATCTGCACTATGCAGAACCAAACATCTCTGACTGTTCTGCTGTTTAGTTGCGTCCTAACACAGTGTACTCAGTGTACTACGCCTTCCTATAACCGTCCTACAACAGTTTAAGAAAGACATGTAAAATACTTTAAGCACCAAATACAATACCAGGCAAAATAAATCACATAAACATCAAAATGACCACTTTTACATCTGATCTGTGTTTTAATTCTGCATTCATTAAACATAACCAGGAATTTTTGATATAACAGCTAGTAGCATAATACAGTATAGCTTTATAGTAGTTTATACCAGACATCGGTTGAGTAAAACTTAAAACTCATGGTTGCTAAAGTTAGCTGGCTAGTTGTTGCTTGTTGCCAACAAAACACACTTTCATGGAAACTTCAGTGTTTTTCCCCAGTTTATAGCTTGATCATGTCATAATTCTAAGCTCCCACTTCCAGAAACTTCAAGGTGGAAGGCAGAGCATTACCGTAGCCTAATTATACAGGCTTCTTTAATTTGTATCTTGTTTTAACACAGCCTTTATTTCTAAATACTTACAGGGGTCTTTGATTCTCATAATGTTGCGATTATGATTTTGATATTCAACCAAGTTAGACCTGTGACAGCAGAATAGCTGAATTAGTCAGGGAAAGAGAAAAAATACAACTTCCTGCATTTAGGAACAAAAAATGTACTAAGTACTAAACTTGCAGTCAATATACATTATACTCATTTTTATATTTATGTACCTGTAAATTGGTATTAAAACTTTTTTAAACAATTGAAGGTTCATAGCTGTGTTTACTAGCTACCTTTAATCTTGTATTCTGATTTATTATATTGTTCTATGAAAACTGAAATAATAAACAAAGTACATTAAAAAAAAGGAAGACTAGGATATACTTGGAGAAGTTGTGTATGGGGGAGGGAAGGCTGAGGGAGAAGCAGGCCCCATCATGATATGCGTCCAGCAAGGGCTGTCTGTTTCCCGAGTCATACACGCTGTAGAATCTATCCCAGAAGAAAAACAGGAAATCTGTTAGCGTGGATATAATGAGCACTTGGGTGGAAAAACTGGAATCATTCATTAAAGTAAATAATTATTCTTTCTTTCATTCTTCAGTAACCATTTTATCCTGGTCAGGGTATCCACCAGGGCCTATTCTGGGAACATTAGTGCACACATTCACACTCATGCACAAAAAAGGCCAATTTAAATAAACCAATCCAACTACTAGCTATTAGTGAATTTTTGGGGTGAACAGGAAAAAACTCACACAAACATGGAAAGACAGAAAATTCCAGAAAGTCAGCAACCAGAGCTCTGGATTGAACCAAGATCCTGGTGCTGTTAGGTGGCAACAGTACCCTTTTGCCACTGTGCTGCCGGTGAGCAATCACCTATGCTTATCTATGAAAGGGCATAGACTTACTGGTGCAGAAAACGCAGAATGAATTCCTTGACGTCATCTGAAACGAAGTAGCTGCCCTAAACCGGAACGAAATGGCGTTAAAAAAGAGAATTGTTTATGATGATGTACATACTTTTCAAGAAGCAGATGACACACCTTACAAGAAGGAACTGCAGTGCGGGTTTCAACATCAAAACCGATTGGTGTAGGAAGACTGTGGCCATCCTACATAAAACCATAATAATAAATCAGAGCATTAGGTTCAAGTCAGTAGCCATCAAATCAAATAGCTACTGTAGTGAAACAACAGCAATGCTATAGACCACACAAACAAACACAAAAACTTTTTCAAATTGTCTACACATCTGCTGCTCTTAAGAGTACATTGTTTACATTTATACAAAAAAGGACAAAAGTTTGCTGTTCTGTGAAGCACTTTGGTCCTGACGAAATGTTTTTTTGTCTTACTGTGTACTGTACACTGTAAAAAAAAAAAATAAAATTAAGTTGACCAGGAATTTGACAGCTATTTAATTAATTTGTGATAGTTGTTGCTCATTTAACACAGTAGTGGTTTTAATAAGGCTTTAGTGCCAATCCAATTTATTCACACGCTGTCTTTTACTTTCATTTAGTAACAGTAATTGAGCCAGACACACTATCAGCTGCTGTCATTTTAACCAAGACAAATGAATCTTTGTCACAGAGCATAGGAATGGACACTGTAACACCACTGTGAACTCCTCATATTGCCACTGTTTAGGATATATTACAGCAAAGTAACTAGACATAATGAGAAGAGAAAGTAACTCTCTTACCAGTTTGATGAGTCTGGGAAATCGTCTACGAATTGCACTTTAAAGACGAACAGGAAAGATGACATAGCACAAGGATGTTTAAGTTCAAGCCTTTACTCTAGCACTCTCATTAAACAACACGCTAACACACTAAAATACAATAAAGATTTGAAAGTCAGCAAGATCAGGAGAACCCAATACCTTCAAATGTGTACTTTATATTTAATAAACAAGAAAATTATATCAGGACTGCTGACTGAAATGACAGCATTACGGATAATTAAATAAACTAATCTTGCTATACTACACCTAGTTTTGATTACACAACACAATTCACAATTCCTGTTCTTCCACTGTTAGTGTATCATATAAATACCTTCTGTGTTATTGTGCATTTAAGTCAAACCCAGAGTTTACTTACCGGCTGGTGTCTGCCACCTACACCCAAATATGTGGAAAGACACACTAAAACCCAGAGCCTCTGATGAAAGGCAGGTTGTATATAAAACAGTATATATGTATGCGTTTTACTTAGAAAATGCATTTAACAGCAAGGAAAGGCGTCTAAGGACTGAAATTCATACCATAAGTTTTTCAGAAGTTGCAAGCAACACGTAAACTGCAACTACAATTCCCAGCAGACATGTTTCGAGGGCAGCTGAGGGGATAGCTGTTAAGGCTGCATTGTTCACATGTCTGAAGATTCTGAGGACTGCTTGATGCAGCTTAATTTGATTGTTGAATATCCTCCACTCTTTCCAACCAATGCCATTGACCATTGACTTTTTCTCTGTTCCACATTTAGGTCATCCTTCCAATGTGGATTTCCTCAACTTAGTAAGAACCCTTTTTCTGGCCAGTTATCACGACTGTGCCTGCCTTAGGTTGTCCCATGTGCAAAAGGTGGGATCTTACCCGTCATTGGCTAACCAGTCCTCTCAACTGGCCTGCACCACTGATGTGGTTTGAGGAAGAACATGACAATAGTGGAAAAAGTAGAATGAGATATCAACATTGAAATATAGCATATTTTTCTCATCTCTGTTTTGTTTATTTCTGTATGCAAATATAGGGATATAAACATATCATATAATATAAACTCCTTTAATGAAAGCTTTTGAAACAAAAGCTAACATTATATTAAATTTGATCACAATTTTTTAACTACAGTGGACGCCACAACTGGAATTGATTAACAAGGCAAAATGATTCAATGATGCACACAGATATACAGTACAAGTATGAATATTTTTACCAAATATTGAGAAGCTGATACATAGCTCAATGTGGAAAGTTGTTAGTGTCAGAAACATGTAATTATTATTATTATTATTATTATTATTATTTCTGCAAGAACTGTCACATGGCTTCAAGCTAAAGTCAGGAATTGTAGTATTTTATCATATTTCAATATTTTGCTATATGCTTTCTGACCCTTTCTATGTCTCTTTAATGGTATTGTCTAATAATAATATTATATCATATACAATAAGTTATTGTGCTTTACCCTCCAGGATCATGAACTCCTTACTATATAAACCTCTCTAATCTAAAACTTAAGTACAGGAGGTCTATAACATTACTTAGAGATTATCTATGAGAAAACAACTACAGCAAGAGGCAGGATGAATTTCCTTTTCTTTCTACTCAAACCACTACAGTGCCTAGCTTAATACAGCTGTGCAGTCAAAACCACTGACCTGATATATGTTGCCTGGTCTGTAAAATGATCACATAGAGGATTGCGATCCAGCCACAGCTCTGTCAGCTTCAAGCTCTTCAGCTTATCCAGCTCCCACTCAGACTTCAACTATAATGGAAGCACAGCAGGAGAAAATCATTTTAGTTCAATCTCCATTCAAATGAGTACATAATGAAATGAGAATTGATGTGATGTGCAAGTTTGATTTAATGAATAGGTTGAAGAAGTGTTTAAAGAGTGATGGGTTACCTCATTATGAGACAGGTTGAGGGTCTTTAGGTTGGGAGTGATGTTCACCAGCTCTGCAAGGTCATCCAGCTTGTAGAGTTTGTTATTGCTTAGGTTTAAAGCGGTCAGCTGAAGACAACATAATAGTAAAAGACAATTAAATCAGTTATTGGGTTTAATTACTTTGTTTTGATTTTTTTTATGGTCAACTTATGATTATATGATTAAGGTTTGAGAGTGGTTCATGCAGACACCATTGTTTACTTCCCTCTAGTGCGTGAGTTCACTAGTTTGTGTGTTTTACTGCATGAATGGGTTAAATGCAGAGGTCAAATACCTGTGCAAGCACAGTAGGCCAATTATTTCACTTTCACTTTCTATCCTGCCCAGTCATACAGACACTCTTGACACACTTTTGCTGTTGAGGTACACAACTCTATCATAAGACACAATATAAAAAAAATATCTAGATTGCTCAGTGCCCCCTCTGTATAGGTTGCAGTGGCTTACGAGCCTCAGCTCATATAAAAACTACATAATGTCCAACATTGCAAACCTGCAAACTGCTGCATAACAAAACAGTAAAACTTGCACCAGTGGTTAGTAAGTAAACAGTCCTGATGAAATACCACTGCTATAAATATACTAAGAGACAAGCTGTGCAAGTGCTTCATATAAGTGTATCAGTTAGTCACTGACAGCTGTATTCAGTCCTCTTAAGCCTGAGTAAGGCTTCACAAACACCAAGCTTACCTTAGGTGTAAGTGATTTAAAAGCAATGCCCCTCACACACACCATGTATAAAGAAAAAGACCAGTTACATAATTCAGATGTGAAGATCAGTGTTTGTTGATGCAGTCTTACTTGAGGAATATTCTCTTTAATGATCTTTATCACAGCCTCCATGCAGCTCTTCCTACTCAAAATCACACTGATGTTCTGAGAGATCAAATCTGAGAAAGATATAAATTCTCCCTTTTATTCACACACATACTAGTCACTATTAGTAAACTTTTTTATTATGTAGACACCTTAGGAATAACATGCATTTGGTAATAGTTAAGTCATTGGAAGACGTACCTTGATCGCTGCGAATGCTGTTCAAGTCAAGAAACTGCTCTGAGGAGTCAAATCGCTTGGACATGCATTGCTATTAAAACAATCAGATTTACATCCATACAGTGAGTTTTCAATCATGTTAAAAATAAATAAATAAATAAAAATTTGGACGCATTAAACCTTTAAGTGTTCAAGATCCTGGTCTTTTAGGTCACTCAGAAGAAAGGATGGTGGAGAAGATGGGTTTATGATCACCACAACCTAAATAGCAGAACAAATGACATAAATGTTAAATGCCAGAGGATCTATCAAATTTATAAATATAATTTTAAATATTTAAACACCCGATAGTCAGAGTTGTTGAAAATCAAGCATACCTTATATCCTTCATTATCTGTGATCCGGCGAGAGATACTGCGCAAGGCACTGGCAGTGTTGTCATCCTCTACATAGAACTGCACCTTCTGCCCCTCCATGGAATACTGATGGAGTACATATCGAGGAACAAAAAAAAAAGAAAAAAAGATCAGTTCATGGTTTACACATCTGCATGTATAGAAGGACAGTGTAAAATTAGCTAGACTATTAAGCCAGTCTGTGTTTACTCACATGTACTGGAGTAAAAGGTATGGGGCAGAGATTCTGCAGAGAAGTCAAAAGCCACCTCTTGTCATATTTCTTGCCATAAGGGATCTGTCAAAGAGCAATCATTGTTCAAATCTATTGACTTTATAAATAAAGAGTCGTTTTAATAACACAATTTCACATATTTCCATACCGTTACTTTGTACCAAGTTTTTGATTTTCCTGAGATTGGTACACCTCCTTGTCTTTCCGTGTTGCCTGGAAACTGACTTCCGCCTCCTGGCCTGTATCTCCTCATGGCTCCTCTTCTGTCTTGAGCAATTTGGCCATCTCCTCGTCGGCTGCCCCGGCCATACGGGTTGCTATATGAAAGAACCCTGATCAATTTTACAAAATTGCACCTGTATCACATACACTGTATCCCCACAGGTTTGTGGAAATCTGACCATTCACACCCATATGTGCTTTTTGATCAGCATATTATAACAACAGTTACAACAACCTCCACTTATTTGAAGAGGCTTTCCACTAGAGCATGATTTCTTCAATCAGCCACAAGAGCATTAGTGACACTGGGTACTGATGTCATGTGAGGAGGCCTGAGGCACAGTTTGTGTTTCCAATTCATCACAAAGGTGAAAGGTTAAAATCAGGGCTCTGTGTAAGACACTTGAGTTGTTATACTCCAACCTCAGTAAACCATTGCTTACTGTCATGCTGTTAAATGCATTTGGGTGTCTTGGTTCCAGTGAAGGGAAACTGTAATGCTACAGCACAGAATGACATTCTAGACAGTTTGTAACAATTTGAGGAAGATCCACATATGGGTGTGATGATGAGGTGTCCACATATGTTTGTGTATACCATAGTGTACATGAACAAAACAGCATCACATTTTTTATACTAAACTGAGAAAAACATCAGCAATTAAGGCACTAATAATCTAATTGCCTAATGTAAACTAGTAATTTAATGTTTTAGTTTTAAATTTAATTTTTTTTAAATTTAAAGTAGCTTTAACTCACACACACACACACACACACACACACACACACACACACACACACACTGAACTCACAATCTCCCGTGGAAACCCCCATCCTGGCCATTGTTCATGTTGACATCTCCGTCTTTATCCACATATCTGCCCAGGGAGCTAGGACCAAACCCTCCTGTGGGACCCCCTCGCGGTCTCTGATGTACATTCTTACTGTACACACGTCCCCTGGGCGGCCCGTTACATTTACGGTTGTGGAACTGAGGGCCAGCCACTCGGTCATCATGCTCTGTCCAACAAAAACAATCATGAGCAAAAACACTATAGACTGGACTAATTCAGAACAAATTTTGCATTTCAGTGTCCTGACTTATATGACATTTACTCAGTGCTTACATGGGAGTGATGGGATTTTGGGATTGGTTACCATGGAAACACTACTAACAAGCACTGTTGTTTAGCAACCTGTTATTGCAATGAAAGAAACTCTTGATGTAAAAACAGGAGTGGTAATAATGGTAATAAAAAAAATCACGTTGTATTAGTAATTATATATATATTCAAAGTATACAAATATTTGACATATTTAAATATTATATTAATATTATATAATAATAATAATAAATGCAATGCTTGCAAACTCTCACACCATCCAGTCTACTGCTGTACACTGTGCATTACAACATAGTGAATATAAAGTCATGACATCTCTGTTAGTGAACATGCTGACGATACAGTACTGATAAGCAGCATGCCATTCGTGTTTGTTTTACCAGCAAAGCTGTCATTGATCCACACTTCTCTTACAGAAGAAACTTCATTAAGACCTGAAGAAGAAGAAGAAACAAACCCAAACATCAACAGACTCGCAGACGCGGTTTATACGAGACTTACCACTGTAGTAGCGGCCAAAGTCCGCCATTATACGGACCTAAAAACACCGCCAGCTTGATATGATGGCTGTTTCTGTCGGTCAAATGTAAAAATATACAGCTGTTTTACTTAAATACGAACTGAACAAACGTCGCTGTCAAATGCTTAGCAGTCAGTGAAGGCGGACACTGAACACACAACTCCTGTAACCAGTGTTTCCAGGGGAACTACATTAACCGTCACTCTCGGTGGGCGGTAACTTCCGGGTCCTCTAACTCTTCTATTATGATCATTTTTACTATGTTTTATTATTACTTTTTAATTTAAAGTTGTTAAAAGTAATATAATCTTTTAATTTCGATATAAACATGATCTCACCATTCACATTAATGACCTGTGTGTTATATAAACACAATAAACTGGTTAATTACGCTTAAGTGTTTATCTGGAGAAAAAAAAAACACGTGGTCCAGTCTTTATTTACCATTATAATTACCACTAATTAGCGCCTGAGTCAATAAATAAACAGCAGCTAATTTGTTTATAGAGTAAAGCCTATGAAACAGTGCTATAAGCTTGGCTAGTTAGCATGCTGGCTCGTGGCCATGGTCATTTTTGTCCCTTATTTTGTAACCCCCCCCCCCCCC
>JAOVVF010000036.1:19997702-20009317 GCA_028565595.1 Duopalatinus emarginatus | reverse complement strand
TTTTTGTCCCCCCCCCCCCCCCCCCTTTTGTGTTCATATACTGTATCTTATATAACATTTTTATATAAAATTGTAAGTCTGTATTGCTTTCAAAGAATGATCTAAACTCTCTGCTCACCTTCTGAGCGAACCTGTTTGACAAGAGCAAGTCTGTGCAACCTTCTGTTGGGAAACATCTTTAATTGGGGTTGGTTTCTAATGGGACAGCGCTAAACGTACACAGTGACGTCACAGTCCTGTCGGTCCTGTCCTGTCATTCAAAATGGCATGACAAATTACAAACTGTGCCTATGATCTGCACAATAAAATGACTAATATGATAAGCAATACGTCTAACAATTATGATCAATGTATTGAAATCGCTTGCTGTTATATAAATGACACCAGAAAACATGGTACACCAGTTTTGGAAGAGGTCCCCCACCGGGCATGGACTCCACAAGCTTGCAAAAGGATTCACACCATACTTCCTGCAGAACGGTCCAGCCGTGCGCTTATATAGTTGAGGAACCAGCCTTGTGATCGGATGGTCCCTGGTTCGATTCCTGCACTGACAAGACGCAACTGAAGTGCCCTTGGATGGGGTTGCCCACCGCTCTGAGCACATGTGTTCACTACCCCCTGGTGAATGTGTTCACTAGTGTGTGTGTTTCTCTGCATGGCTGGGTTAAATGCGGAGGTCAAATTCCTCTATGTGCAAGCACAGACGTCAACGAGTCACTTCACTTATCCACAGTTCTGTTGTATACTGAGGTGTAGGATTTCTGCTTTCCACAGCACATCGCATGGCCTCCCAGATGTGTTTGATAACATTGAAATCTGGTGACCTAGGGGGCGAATGGCAAAACCCTAAACTCAGATTAGTGGTCCTCTAATCATATTTTGGTGCCTCTAGACATGTGGTTTCGTGGTGTATTGTCCTGTTGGTAGAGCTCGAACCCATCAGAATGAATGCAGAACATAAATGGGTGTCAGAAAGGAGGCACACATAGCCTTGGAATGCCAGCTGAAGAAACCACCAGCTTATGTATTTTGTATAGGCTAATTTGTGCTTATTTTCTGGCACTTCAGTGTATAACTGTACTATTAAACTGTGTAATTGTTGTCCTGTGAATCCTTGGATAATCAAATCTAATCTGAATATCTTCTTATTCATATCTATGGACAGTACATGTTGAGAACTTCCAACAAAATCACTTGTAACAGACAATCAACTGTGGTTTTATCTGCTGCTAACTCCACATTATTTTAACTTACATTACTCCAACTGTAAACTGTAAACTGTAAATTATCAACTGGTCGAATCCCCTAGCTTAATATTTCCACCGTCACCCCTCATTAATATTTATAGTACTTTATTGCACCTTCTACAAATTTGTTGTTCCATGTAGCACCTTGGTCCTGGAGCAACATAGTTCTGTTTTACGTGGTTTTCCATTTTGGAACCGTGTGAACAAGTTCTCACCAACATGATGCCTGTGCTGAATTTCACCCTTCCTGTGAGAATTGCCTGCGGGACATTAAAGGCTGCAATCATGACATCCACTAATCTTTGCTTAGCATAGGTGAGACACCCCCACAGTCTTAAGAGGATTGTGGCAGATGGAGGTGTCTCTCATTTAGAAAGGTTTATGAGCCTGGTTTATGACAGGTTGTTGCTGTCTCCAGAGACAAGTCCCCAGAGACAAGTTGGTGCTTTGGAAATCAGGGAAAAAGAGTGACCTACAGACGAATTGCATGCAATATGTTTATGTGTTTGGTAGGATTGGATCGTATTGGCTGAAACATTCAGTACAGAGTTTAGGTACGGGTGTACTTTCTGTCAAAATCCATCCTTAATACTCTCAGCTCACTGTAGCATGGTGAATCCATTAATGACTGCTGGTACGATGGAGTTCATTTGGTGCTGTTTATTGCATAGCTGTATCCAATCCTAATTGGACTGACATCGTTTTAGGTTTGCAAAGGGAAACCCAGACCCATTTTCAAACTTTGTTAGAGTTGACTGGAGATGAACATGGCATCTAAACATAAAGAATAAACTTCCAGATATTTTTCTCCACTAATGAGCAATGGGAGAACGACTAGTCATTTGGGTATAAGGATGGCTCTGTTTGAACTGGGGTTCTGGGGTCAGTTCTCTGTTTCATAAATTTCAGCTGAACCCTGTATGCTGCCAGAAGTATTTGTCTGGGCTTCTTATCCTAACTAGTCATTATTGGACATAGACATTTGCATCTTGCCTTTACAGTCAGTCTTGTTTATCAACCTGTTAAGTTGTGTATACATGTTTGCATAAGCCAAATCGAACACCAACTTTTTTTCATACTCACGTGTGTATGTTGCTGACTTGTTCCTGACACCATGCATTTGTATGTAACGATGTCTACAAAACTTTATGTTAGGTCGAGACTACAGAGGGCTAAAAACACAAAATTAACAATGTGAGAAAAGGCAGAAAAGCAGAAATCTATGCAAAATAAAATATTTAGCAGTGCAACAGCACCTGAAATTTTCAAACTCTAAAGACAAATGACAAAAAAGTTAATTGGGTGTCAATTAACTGAGGTTACAAGAAAGCAGAGGAGAAAATAGAAATATAATGTAACCTGATGAACATGCATGCAAAACATGTCACAAAGGGAAACTGCTATTATATTTGAAGTTTCCTGGTCAGTGTACTAGAAATTTTGCACAGCATTAAAATAAGATGCTAATGGAACCTTATACAAATTTCTAAGCCATCTTTAAATCTTGTCAGTCTTCACATTTACGGCTTACTTTAAAGCTTACAGCCTGTTTATTTGCTGGCATTGGGATGTTATCATTGTTAACTCTTAATAATAATAATAATAATAATAATAATAATAATAATAATAATAATAATAATAATAATAACAATAAATGTTAACATTAAAAAAAACCCCTAGGTTTCACACAATACTATTTTGTTACTCTTATTCCTTGCTGATATAATCTGAACCTAAGGTTTATATTAGTTGGTCTTTTCATGCAGGAATCTACACACATTCAGGGAAATGAGTGGGATACAAATGTTTTTATGAAATTACAAGATCTTAATGAAACCCAGTCTGAATCAAAGCCTAAAACTGCTATGTGCACATTATATCTAATTTAGACCCTGCTTTCTTAAGGGAGTGAGCATGTAGTTGGTGTTTGTTATTAGCATTTAAGGGGAAACGACACAGGCTGCACAGATTCAGTTTTTCTGCATTGTACCTTAAAATAATACATTCGGCAAAGAACAGTGAGAAGTAATAAAATAAGGCTTTTCACAACTTTGGAAGCTCAACCACATTTTTAAGGTAAAAATAGCCAATAGCTTTTTTGTACAAAGCAGGATGAAGAATAAAAAATATGATGGTATTTATGTACAGTCCTGTTAGAATCTGAGCACAACAAATCCCACCATGATATCATTAGGTCTGTGATTTGGTCTGTGCCAGTAGTGGTGAGTAACCAGTAATACAACACAAGAAACTCCAGGTGTTCACAATTTTATTGACCATATCTATATACAGTATATGCAATGAATATGCAATATATTGTGCATATATCTCTATGTATATACAGGATATACACTGAAGTGTTACAAAAACTGGTACAGATTGTCAGTGGCTCCATAATGTTTTGTATAGCTGGCATTTCATGGGACCCCTGGTACGTCTACAAACATTTGACAGATGACCGCTATATGTCCCTCCTTTCTGACAAGTTATACCCGTTCATGTCCAGCATTTATTCTGATCGGTTTGGCCTCTTTCAACAAGGCAATGCTCCGCCACACATGTCTAGAGACTCCAGATTGCATTCCCACCTAAGTCACCAAACCTTAATGTTAACAAACACATCTGGTATGCCATGCAACGCACCATGGAACACAGAAATTCTACACTTTGAAATACTACAGAATTGTGGACCATTCTGCAGGAAATATTGTTTTTATACGAGTTTGTATTAAACTGGTGTACCAGTTTTCCTGGTACTTCAGTGTATGCAATGACTCTATCCAGCATTAATCCATATGGTTGGTGGCTGTAGTTTCCTTTAAAAAGTCTGTTGTTTCCTTATTTATCCCAGGTTGTCGTTGATTAAGTTCGGACTCTATGCACTCTGTCTGTGTGTGGTGGGTCTCCAGGACTTGTCCCTTAACCTCCCTGATAGCAACATCCAGCAAAGATATAAGGGATGCCAGCCCAAACAGGTAGCCATCTTCCCGATTTCCCTCCTCCCATGGAACATCATGATTTAGATACATGTTACAGGGCACTGGGGTGGTTTTTCCAAAATCAATCATCCACGTGTTGGCTTTGTTGGTGGGACGATCATGGACGAAAAGTAGAGAGCTGCCTATTACCTAAGGGAAGGATAGAAGGAAGCATGGGGTATTTTTAAGAGTACCTTAGAGTGGAAGAGACTTCTGATCTTAGTAAAATAAATTTGTTTTAAGAATTAACACAAGTCTAACCTCATGGCTTCTGAAAAAGGTAGACTCCTTTAATGTCTTTTTCAGTGCATCCAGTCTGGACATATAGGCTTCCTAAAATATGAGATATAAAATAAAATATTGACTTTTTGGATATAAAGTGCATCATAGATCTGGCCAGTAAGGCTCTCACTCAGGCTAAAGGTTTTCCACAAGGGGGAGCTTTTAGCACTCAGAAAAATCAAAATCAGACATTATGTCCTTTCTTTTTTTAAAAAAAAGAAACTTTCTTAAGATAAGGTGCTGACAAATGTATGTAGTTCACAATAAAACATAAATCAACATACACTATATGGCCAAAAGTATGTGGACACTATCACCCCCAAGTGAGCTTCGTCTGCAATTTTTTTTTTCTGGGAGGGCTTCCCACTAGATTTTGTGCCCATTTAGCCACAGGAACAGAGACTGATGCTAGGCGAGAAAGCCTGATGTGCAGTCTGTGTTGTAGTTTATCTCTAAGGTGTTGAGTGGGATTGAGGTCAGGGCTCTGCAGGCCAAGTTCTTTCACACCAATCATAGCAAACACATGGTTTTATGGAGCTTGCTTGGTGCACAGGGACACTGGGCTTCATGCTGAAACAGGTTTGGGCTAACAACTTTAATTCCTATGACGAGAAATCTTATACTACATTGTACATAGTGTGACTTCGAATCAACGTAGCCTCGCACTGTGAACAGTCCCCCTTTTTAACAATATATTTATAACAATATTGACTTTAAATCAGTTTATATACAGACACAGTACATTCAAAATTTTCTGTTATTGTTAAATCTATGGCACTGACCATAATAATTACTTTTTTGAGAAAGTAATCAAAATCAAGCTAGCTTGTTTGCTAACTTATTCGTTATTGTCTGCTGGGTGGATGTTTCTAAGCTACACGTTATTGTCTGCTGTTGGTCTTGCACTGCAATTTCAGTCTAAAATGTTGCATGAATGTTTGAAGCTCACTATAGTAGAGAAGTGCTTATAGCCACTTTGCAGTTGAAGTACCTCTTAATGAGGTATATATGTTCTGACAACGTGAAAAATGGCACACTTTCATACAGAAGTATTTTTCTTGCACTTTCTTGTCAAGTGGCAGGAAATGATAGAGACACCATGAATGCATCATTAATGCTATAGCATACAGAGGCAATCTAGATAATAATATGATTTCACAATTCCAAAATTGTGGTCACAGGTTTGAAGAAGGCTCACACATTTGGGTGCTGGTTAGGTGTCCACATACCTTTTATAATATAGTGTATCAGATGTATTCATGGTGTTACTGGCGATAAAAATAAATAAAATATAAGACATCAATAACTTACTAGAATGGGTGCCTGCCTCTTGGTAAATAATAGCAGGGTCTCTATAACTTGTTCTTTGCTCTGAGTTTTATTAAAATCACGTCGTACAATTCCATTCTCTGTCTGAAAAGCACAAAAGCAGAATAGACCATAAGAGACTGTGCTGTATGTTAATTTCTATAAACTTCATCTCTGCATTACAATTCTCAGAGGTGTACCATTATGCCTTCTATGCGGAATCCTAGCGTTGTGGTACTGCTTGTGCTGTCTCTCCACTGCATGTAGCGTAGCTTTGTCACACCTCTCTGCACATGTTCTTCTTCTGTAGGAGCTGTAGGATCCACTTTCACCATCTTCTGGTACATATCAGTTCGGAGGCTAGATTTGGTTCGTGATTTCACAATCTCATCCTCTTGGTAGGTGCTAAAAAAGAAAGGCGGCAAAATGATCATAGTATAATGGTTATGGCTCATGGTTTAAATACCTAAACACATAAAAAGCAAACACTACATTGCGATTCTTTGGATTTTGTTACATCAAGACATTTACTAATTGTTACATCAAGACATTTACTAAATCAATGTGATTTGAGAAACCAAGCTGAATGTATACCTATGCCATAAACAAAAATAGGCCTGTATGAGACAAAATCCTTGTTTTTCCCCCATGATGGTGATGTTGTGAGGTACTCCTGATCCATGCTGTATATGCAGTACATGCCGCAAAGCATGTGGACACCTGATCATCATACTCATGTAGTTTGGTAAGTTTACAGTACAGAGTTGTATAGGATATCTTTGTATGCTGTATAGCACTATAATTCCTCTTCCATGGAACTAAGGGACCCAAATTTGTTCCAGCATGTTATTGCTGCTGTGCACAAAGTGAGGCCCATATAGACATGGTTTGCCAAGAGAAAGAAATTCGGTGGCCTGCACTGAACCCTGAATTCAACCCCACTGAACACTTTTGGGATGAACTGGAACATTAACTGTGCCTCAGACATCCTCACTAACATCAGAAATTAAAAAGTGCATTTCGGTGTCCACAAACTTTTGGCCACATATTTTTTTTTGAAGCACTAATTTCATTGACATAATGTGCACCTCTACCCCTACACATCTGCCCCTCCCTGAGCTACACGTGATGCAGCTAAAACAACACTACAGGTTTCTCCACAGTAGCTTACTATATAGCTCTCTTATGTGGAACTGAGACTCCACATACAGTACCTCTATGTATGTAAATGAATTACTGTGTGGCCATTGTGTGAACATTTTGTTTTACTTGTTATAGAAATCCTTTTTTTTTTTCTCTGAAAACATATAAAATGGTCAGTTCACATATATGATTCTGGCTCCCCAGCGCCACACGCACATCAATCTGGACCATTGACTACAGTTCAGAAAATGTGGTAAACCACTAATCTGTGGTTTTATATGTGTATATATAGTAGAGAACCTATCATCTGTTACATTATGTCACACAACTCCTTGGTTTTTTATCATCTTGACAACTGCAATGCATTGGTCATTGAACTTTCTACAACTACATCAAGCAAACTACAATTTATACAGTTTGCATCAGCAAGAATATATATATAAAAATGAGATATTATACCGCTTTCAGCCTAACTTCAATATTTCCTTTAGACAATCCATCTAAACTTCATCATTCATTAATTCATGTTCAGGTGGGTCTGGAGCTTTTCCCAGAAACACTGGGTGCAGGGCAGGAAAAATTCATCCCAGATACAGTGCAATTTAGTGTACACAATCAAAATACCAGCATTTATTTAGATAGTTTAAGGATTATTGAACACTGAGATAAAATGAAAAACTCTGGACAGGATCTGGACCTTGAATCTGTGAGGTGGCAAGCCGTCCCAGTTTTCAACACAGAAAAAAGTATTTTAAAAATATATATAATTGCTCAGCACCTTCATATATCTCTGAATGTCTGAAAGTTACAAATTGCCTCTCAATATCTGGTTCTGCCCTTCAATGGTGTTGAAGCAGTCATTTTTTTTTTTTTATCTGGAACAGATTTTACTCCCTCAAATATTAAATATTACTTATTAAAAAACAGCTAAAATATAACGTTTAAAATGAAGGAGCCTTCATGTTTTGTCTTAATTTGACTGGCACGTTACGTTTACATTCCTTTTGCACTAGCCGTGGCCGAGTGGTTAGGGAACCAGTCTCTTGACCGGAAGGTTGTGGGTTCGATCCCCGCCCATGGCTGAGGTGCCCTTGAGCAAGGCACCTAACTCCCCCAACTGCTCCCTGGGTGCCGTGGTTTGGGGCTGCCCCCCACTCTGGGCAAATGTGTTCACTGCCCCCTAGTGTTCACTGGTGTGTGCGTGTGTTTCACTGCACGGATGGGTTAAATGCGGAGGTCACATTCCTCTGTGTGCAAGCACAGTCGACAAATAGTTCACTTTCACTTTAATTATTTCACATCACATCAATGACACAGTATTTTTTTTACATACTTTTTATTATACAATGATCAGCCATAACATAAAACTACAAGACCACTGACAGGTCAAGTGAATACCATTGATTATTTCATTACACTAGCACCTGGCAAGGGATGGGATATACTAGGCAGCAAATGAATAGTCAGTTCTCAGAGCTGATGTGTTTGATGCAAGAAAAATGGGCAAGTGTAAGAATCTGAATGACCTGAATCTGAATGGGCCAAAGAGTAATGTCTAGATGACTGGGTCAGAGCATCTCCAAAACAGCAGTTTTTGTGGGTTATTCAAGTATGCAATAGTTAGTACCTACTAAATGTAGTCCAGGGGAGGACAAACAGTAAACCAGCAACAGGATCATGGGCATGCAGTCATGCTCACTGATGCTTGTCTGGTCTGATCCAACAGAAGATTCACAGAAGGATCTGTTTCAATGTTATGGCTGATTTGTATTTTTTTTATTGTATATTGTTATTGTCTTCTTTAACTGCTTTTATTTGTTGCACTATGATTTGCACTATTTCATTTTTTTTACTTTCTTCTACTTTTTTATTTCTTTTTTTTACTACCTTTGCAGTTTAAGCCACTTTGCATTTTAACCACGCAAAAGGTTGTATATTATAAAGTATATAAATATCTTGCATACCGAATGCCCATTTTACAGTCCATGATGACAGGCTGCTTGAGGCCACTCAGCAGGTCTTCAAGACGGATATATTTCTCACCGCTCCTGCTGATGTTCCCATAATAGCGAGGCACAAACTGATGAAGTGGATCAGACATGAGTGCCTGCAGGCATGTATCCTCCACCTCGTTGAATCTTTTCAGCACCTCCCCACCTTCACCCAGCTGGAGGTTACCTGATTATGAACAGGCCATAGCATACGTATTAGTTCATCTGTGCTGCATTAAAACAGATTTGTCATATGGTGGGTAATACATATAACATAATGTGCAGAGTAAACAACAGCGTGAGCACGGGTCACGTGCCTTGGTGTCCAGCCAGCTGTACCCAGGAACTCTGTCTGCGCTTTGACCACTGCATCATTGTCAGGAATGTCCTCCAGGATCGACACTGGAAAAGAAAACAATCTGTCATTTTGTGCCCCAATCTACCAATTTATTAAAATTTCACTCAGTTTTGTTCAAATGGGTTTGCAATGTAAGAATGTTCCTGAACTTTGCAAGCTTTATCTCTGTTATTATTATTATTATTGTTGTTGATATTATAACAATATTCATCTTGTGTCAGTACACCCTTCCTCATCATGTTTGGTAAAAAACATTTTAAAATTGTACAGTAACAGTTGACTGTCATACTATCTGTCTACTGGGCTATGCAAATAGCTTATTCAAATGCCTAATGTCAAGGCTCTCTTTCGGAAACCATGCAAATTGTCTTTGGGACAGTACGAGTAAGCCTTGGTAAACAAAAAAAAGTATTTTTATTCCAGAAAGCAGAAGTATTATAGAAGACCAAAATGTTTATTTGAATCTATTCAGAAATGTACTTATTTAATTTATTTAAACTGGACATTATAGAGAAATGAGTATTGAAAAGCCATACTATATAAATATGCTTGATAAATATAGCTGAATAAAATGGTAATAGGTCATGTTGGTAGCTTAGACATACTGTATATGTCATGATGTTTTTGTATTTATACCTTGAATGTGTCACGCTGACTGGACTTTGACTCTACTCACCCTTCTTACTTCTTTCCTCTTGGCCACCTCCTCACCCTCACTAAAGACATCATCACTTTCTGCTGAGGAATAGTTAAAGGATGATGATGAGGACGATGACGATGAGGCAAAAGAGTTGGCGAAGACTTTTGAGAATATGAGGTGGGGGGCTGTTCCTCTCATCTCTGTTTCCCTGTCGATATTCCCTTGCACAGTCCTTCTCAGCCCCATCACATCCTTTTCTGACTCTTCATATTGCGTGTCCTTAAATCTCCACTGCCTTTGTGTGTGTCTCAATCTAATTCCTCGGTTCATTTCTTTCTCAGTAGTGTCGTCCTCCTCTTCTATGCTCTCTATTCTAGCCTCAAGCCTCTCTCTCCTTTTCCCTCTCCATCTTTCCCTCTGGCCAGATCTCCACATATTCTTCCTGGACACTTCAACAGAACAGAAACCGCCTTCAGTCTTTTTGGTATTTTCATGTTTTCTGTCTTTCTCTGTTTCTCCATTGTTGGTTTCTGAACAGTTCAGCACCTGGGTAGGTTTCCAGTCCTCTTGATTTTCTGATGCAGTCCCAAACAGTTCTTTTTGAATAGTCTCAGGTTCTAGTTTAGATGAAAGCACAGCCTGAGCAGACACAAGTTTAGGCTTTGACCTTCTGCTGGCGAGCAGAGCTTCCTTCATGCAGTGTTTCTCAAATTCATCTATTTTCTCTCCTTCCTCTTTCAGCTGGTTTCTCACGCTCACTACGGTTTTTGCTTTGCTGGATCTTTCTGAATCGTCTTCTTCAGGCATATCGGTTGACATGCTCATATTTCTTGAAGTAAAATCCAATCCTTTTGTTGAATTGGGTCAGCAAATACAATCCCCATAACAAACGAAAAAGTCCAATACTCCAAAATGGATCCAGGTGGAGAGTGATGAGTTAATAATGAGAAAATATATTAAGCTCACATCCCAAAAATAGAAAGTAAAAAATAGAAAATAAGCTGAATATTTTATTAAACTAAAGCATTATCATTAGCAATTGTCCTGAAACTAAACAAAAATAAAGTAAATGCTAATAGTATCTAATCTGATAGAAGAGGTGTATTGTAATTTCATAAAAATGAGAACTGACTTTCATATAGCTGTTCACATTTAGGTTGTTGTTTATTTAAGATTGACACACCAGGACCAATGGCAAGTCAAAATCCTATCAGAATGAGCTCTCAGCCCAGAGGCTTTACTACTGACACCCAGCTTACATTTGCATGCTGTGACATCATGAAATTTCCACACGTCAGTGATTGCTCGATAAACTAACCTGGGATAATGAATACATGTCCAGCCTCAAAACATGTTATAAACCAATCTGACATGTGAATTAATTATTTTGCTGTGTATTTAGTCTACTGTTTAAGATATCTATCTTTCTAACTGTTTTAGCATATAATATAATTTTCACACAGAAAAGAATGCAGTCTGTGAACAACTAGACTAAAAATGTGTGTGTGCATAGTCTGGGCTGCTAATGAATACAGTATAATTTCAGAATACATTTAAAATCAAGAGTCTCACTTAGTTAGGGATTCTTTTGTATGTTTTAACATATATAATATCATGTATGTATTACTAAATATCTCTCTCTCTCTCTCTCTCTCTCTCTCTCTC
>JAOVVF010000036.1:19944712-19995530 GCA_028565595.1 Duopalatinus emarginatus | reverse complement strand
ATATAGCCCATAAGCCTAAATATCTTAGTCTATCATCTATTATATCATCTATCATATTGTTTTTCATAGTATTTGCCACATGTACTTGAAAAAATTAAATTTAAAGAAATAACATATGTTACTCCAAATA
Organism: Duopalatinus emarginatus; assembly: GCA_028565595.1. Taxonomy (NCBI): domain Eukaryota; kingdom Metazoa; phylum Chordata; class Actinopteri; order Siluriformes; family Pimelodidae; genus Duopalatinus; species Duopalatinus emarginatus. The sequence goes on along the minus strand of JAOVVF010000036.1, from coordinate 19,995,400 downwards.
ACAAAAAAGGACATGTAAATACATACAAATTTTCCACAAAAACAGATTTTTTTTTTTACTTTTTTCCATTTTTAGTATGGTTTGCATTTTGTATACAAATCTGACAAAGGAGACCATTCTGGCAATCAAGTTAAATTATGTACAAATTGATTTCTTCAGTCATGAATACACTGGAAAATGAACACATTTTATTGTCTACACTAATGAAAATACTAGTGACACATTCATGAATACTTTCATAAGGTAAACATTTTTCTGATCTGGTAGGATTTTCATGAATACCCAATTTTGTCTGTAAATGCTCCTGCAAATGATTTACAAATAAATTTACTTATATCCAGCTTGATAAATGAGGCCCAATGTTCACACCTTTTGCATGACTGAAACTCATTCTATGAAACTTTAAGGTCATTTGTCTCCTTCAACTCTGTCAAAAATGGACTCTTCCACAGTGTCAAAATCGGCATCCATGCTGTCCCTTGATCTCACTTCAGATGGATCCAAGGAATTTGACTTTGTGCCTAAAGAAATGAATTTTTTTACTTCTACATACATCACCTTAGATGTTTTGGAGTTCTGTAATGTGGTGTGTATATTAAATATAAATGTATGTTGTGTGTATTTTAAATATAAATATCAAGTGTATATGAATGTATTTGCATTAATTACCTGTGCAGTTTTTCTCAGTGTGTTTGCTCCTCTCATACTGACATGTATCTTCTTGTAGATCTTCTCTCCTCTCTCGAAATTTATTCCATTTTTCTAACTGTAATTAACACAAAACCATACTCAGAAGTATTATGGAATGCTTTTTTTGGTATTTTCTACCAATTTTCTCCCCAATTTCCCACTCGTCAGACATCTCTTCCCTATCTTGCGATAGCTACCAACCAGGGAGGGCGATGGCTATCACATGCTTCCTCTGAGACATGTGCACCAGCCCCACCAGGGGATGTTATAACACACTCAGAAAATATCGCTTCTCTCCACTTCGGTATGCATGAGCTCACAGACACCATGATTGGCTAGTGTTGCTCTATTGACACTGGACAGAGTATGCAACATTTCCCTGAGAAGCACGGCCAATTAGTCTTTCTAGGCTCACAAAACATCACAGGTGTACAGAAATAAGATCAGAGAATCATAGTACATACATGCAAATGTGGCCACAAGCTGAAGTCCTGCACAAAGCCAATAAGGATGATTGCACTGAGGAACATGAAGTTACTTGTCACTCCCACCACAGCTGATGTGAAGGGGAAGTGATAGAGGACATACCTGTACTGAGAAACTTCAGTCACATTCTGTGTAAAGACAGATCTCTCTCTCTCTCGCTCACACTCACACACACTCACACACACACACACACACACACACACACACACACACACACACACACACACACACATGCACAAACCTGATGCCACTAAAGTGAGCATGAATGTAGAGCTGGGCTTTGTAAATCTGAACCTGCTGAGAGTGGATTTCTAAAACAGCTCCAACACAAGGCTTATACTGCAGAGAGAGAAGCAGACAGAGGAACAAGGAGATGGAATTAAATCAACACTACAGACAAAGGATTATATTTTTGGATTTCCCCCTTATTTTCTTCATAATTAAATTATAGCCAATTCCCACCCATCAGGCACCTCTCTTCTTATCATAAATCAGCTACCATCCAGCGAGGGTAAAGAATATCAAGAAATAATCCTCCGAGGCACATCAATTGCTGCTTATGCTATGTCAAAGGGGAAGTGTAACACAATCGGAGGACAGCACTTTCCCTGATTCTTTATGCACGCATGCTTACAAATGTCCATGATTGGCTAGTGTTGCTTGGATTAATATGGGAGAAAGAGCATGCCAGGCCATCCTCCCTGAGAGCACAGCCAATTTTGCTCCCTTGAGCTCCTGGTCACGGAAGGCTGTGCCATTATCGGAATGTCTGGATGATAGGGCCAACTCTGTCCTGATTTGGGAGACTGTAACTGAATTAAACTGAGTGGCACTGGATAGTGTGTTATACAGTAATAAATAAATAAATAAAACTTTTTTTTTAAAGTTATCAACTAGACATTACAATACCTTTGAATGAGCACTGTCCCTACATCCCATTTGAGAGAAACTACCTAATTAGGGAGAATGTTCGTCCTGTATATGTGGTGGATTGTGTTATTTGTCAGGATGAAGACAGCTATTTTTAAAATGGTTCCAAATATATTTCAATATTTCTTGCTGCAGTGGGCAATAACATTCAATGTCAGACAGTGCTGTTCATTTAGGAATATCGCAAAGTTTTATAAAATTATTGCATAAACACTCCCAGTAGCAAGACATTTAATATGGCTATGGGATTGAAACTGTGAAATTTGTGGCTTGTGAAATGGTCATAACACACTCCAGTGAAATGAATGCCTTCCTCTGTCCTTAATATAAAATGCATTTTATAACAACGACTTAATATAGCATAGTCATATAAGCTGATCATATTATATGGCTTCTTATTAGGCCACAGTCATTTAGCTGTGTCTAAGTGCAGGCCAGTACTCACTGAGCTGTCTACATAAGAAGAGTAAAGCTCGACCAGGACATGCTGCTTCTGCTCAGTTACTTCCATCAGCATCAAAGGAAGCAACGTCAGAGTCTCCAAAGTCTGCAGCAGGTATGAGCGATAGTGAAGCATTGTCTGGAATCAATAAAAAAACAACAAAATGCTAAGCTAAATGTGTACTTGGTGAGCACTGCATTTTATGTGATACTGTAGTCGCAATGTAACACAAACAATGGAAAGTTTAGGATGGCATATGTGTTTATGCATGTCACACAGAACACACAGTTTGCATTGAAGCATCAAGGGTCTGTCCATCATGAGAGTAGCATGACATCTTCACCAGGAACATCCCTAGATCCATATTGGTTGGCGACTCTGGCATTTCCAGATCCAGGGTGATCTTATAGGGCTGACCAGGTGTCATGGCCTACATTGTATCCAAAAAAGTTGTGAAAGTCAAGAGATTTGTATACCTACAGTATGCATAAGTCTATGCACAAATCAGTAAGGTAAAAGAATAAGAGTATAATAATTCAAGGTCACCTGTTTCTTGTTTCTTAGCATTGAGAAATTGGCCACAGGAAAGTAGCAGGCAGAGTCAGAGATCATTCTGCTGGACAATCAAATGTGCAAGTGTGTTAATCTTCTGACTACTATGCAGTGGAATTTAACCCATTCCTTGCAGTGAAACACACACATACACACCAGTAAACACTAGGGGGCAGTTAGCCCACATGCCCAGATTGGTGGGCAGCCCCTATCTGCAGCACCTGAGGAGCAGTTATGGGTTAGGTGACTTGGTTACGGGCACTTCAGGCGAGTCTTGTTTGGTTGCTGGGCTCAAACCTGGGAACTTCTTATCTAAAGGCGGGTTCTATAACCACAAGCCTACGGCTGTCCCCAGGCAGAAATAGCTTTGTCCCTGAGTAGGCTGAAACCATCAGCCTTTAGCCATTAGCCAAACATCCTAACTGGATTGCGCCACAGAGACTTTCATCAAACACCCATTATGTGGATTAAATGCCAGACAGTACTTATAGAATTGGCCAAAAGTGTTAAATCTCTCAATACATATAGTTCCAGCTTCATACTAATACATAGTTTTTTCCATAGTAACAATTTATCATCCACATAACCGGATATAAAAATGTGTGTAACTGTTGATATTATTAAGCTCTCTGTCCACTGTAAAGGAGTCTCCAGTGTAAGGGCCTTGTAGCAGTCAGAGGTAGTGCTGCAACTTTAACATTTAAGACACTGAAACTTTTCTTGTCTTATTAACTTATAGAAAGTAAAAAAGACAAGTCATTATTATTAATACTGTTTATAGCTGTTAACTATGACTACTAACTATGACTAACTTGATTTGTGGATGTTGTGCAAAATAAATTGCAGAAATATAATAATAATAATAATAATAATAATAATAATAATAATAATAATGGTCATTACCCCAGTAAGCCCTGGAGTTTAACATTAAAGACTAAGGGAGGACAAACCACCCTTTGGGTGGGTTTAACCAGAGTTCCTAGATTTAACGCATATAATCAGTGAATCAATCAGCGGACCTGACTGTGGGTGGGAGTTATTAATGATATCGCATAAAAATCTTGTCTCTTAGTGTTATTCATACAGTAAAGTTATAAATGCACTCACTAACACCAAACATTCACCAAGCTTATGCTCCTTCTTCCCCTATGATTATAACTACCAGCCATCACTGAATTAAATAAGTAAATTTGTACACTTTTAATTGCAATTGCACACTTCTTAATGATTATTATTATTAATCATGAAAAGATGCTAATTGACCTGGAATATTTGTACTATATTAAATATAGTAATATCAAATAGGAATATTTACACAAATTTATAGGAATATAGGAATATTACAACACTTACCTGTAATGGAAGTGCACAGGAGTGATGAAGCTTGCGGTGGGCATAAAAGTATAATAGAAACTGGCATAAAGAAAAATGGCCACAAATATTAGCAGCTGAAGTGTACACAGGATATTGGCAGTCTGCACGGCTTTCTCTTTGATCCTTACACCAAGTTCAGTTATCACTTTGTGCAATTGGAGCAGGAGGTCGACTATGTCTGTATTCAGCTCTTGTATGGTAGGGACTTCAGCATTCAAGTCCTCCATCTCTCATCCGTGATTTCCTGCTGCTTTGGTAGTAAGCTGTGACAATTTTTTTTAAGCTATTGTCCTTTATCCTTTCCTTTTACTTATGCTGAAGGTGTTCCTAAGTTGTTTTCTGGCCCCTTACCCCAGTTCACTCCTAGCACATGATGAACTCTTGACACAAAAACCTGACACATATTCACTGATTAATGTTCCGCTGGTTTCTCCACAATCCCCATAAAAAGACGTTACTCACGACTGCCCGTGTGGCACCACTTGCCTTCAGCTCTCGATTAATTTCTCCTTATCTTCCAAACACTCTTCGTATTAATCACTGTGAAAGCTCAGTGTGATTGCTGTTTCTCTGTTGTCTCATCCAGGGAAAAGGGCAAGTGGCTGAAAAACACTAACTGTGTCCCAAATGGAGTGGAAACATTCTGCAGGGATTATCCTCAGTCCACAGATACTTGTTCTACGAGTACAATAAAACACAATAATCACTTGTGCTTAGTCTAGTAGTGGTCAGCATGACTACTAGCTTCTTCATAGTGACTGACTACTTTATGGTGTCTGTGTAGCACTAGTTTCATTGGCTTTTTTGTACTTATTTAACATTTGACTACTGTAGTTTCAGACACATTAATTCTTCTGGATTGATATTTTGGGTAAAATATGTGATTTCAGATGCAGGCACTGACACTTACCCCAGTGTGGAAGAGTTCACGGCCAGCATGTGATGCAAGAACATGAAGAATGCTGCAGTGAAATCATGTGTCTGTGTGGAATTCACACTAAAGGTGAGGAAACAAGCAGCAAATGTACTTATATACACTTAAACATACATGTACATACGTATTACCCACTTCTGACACTATAACTGCATACCTCATAACTGGACATGCACTCCACTGCATGGTAGTTATTTTATATTGTAGGAAGTTCACCTAGAGAATTAGGAGTTATTTGGGATTCAACCTTAACATCATGATAATATTGCAGATACATGATAATAATCAAGCCAACTCTTCGGTCATTTATACTCTTCTCTCTAGGTGACACTATACAATTTCCCTCAATTATCAGTCTCTGAGGTCTCTAATTACCAAACTGTCGTATGTTATCTACAGGAATCTAATTTTTCCCTTCCATTATGCTGCTTGAGTGATAAAGACATAAATTACATATGGTTGTGATGACTAAATTAAGTCATCAAGCATGATGAGTGCTTTTGTCTGCAGTAAAATAAAAAAAAATCCATATTTAAACAATGTACATGTCCATTTGCTCAATGATATATGAGACCTGGTGTGGAAGAGAAAAAACCATCAACAAAAAGACATTCACAGGACTTCAGTTCTCAGTGTTTGACGTAGAAAAAGAGGGTCAGCAGATAATTTTGCTTATACCAGTGTTTTCCTTTGAAAGCAATGAATCAGTTTCACCTCAGCCTCCAGTTTGAGGTCCCAGTTGATTTTTTTTCCCTTTGTACTCAGTATATTTGATTGCAATCTGTGCCAACTCTTATGCTAGGATAGCACTGATATTAATGCTTGTGTAAGAGAAAGAGAGACAAAGAGAGAAAGAGAGAGAGAGAGAGGTGACTCCTATAAGTGGCACTAACCTCAGAAACACACAAACTGACTACATGTGGCCAGGATGTGCATTAATATTAGGCAGCACTTCTCATGTCAGGCAGCAGAATGATTTATCATTATATAAGCAGTTGCTTACAGCCAGGGAATTGGGAAGTGAAGGTACAGAGGGTACAGCAGCAACCCAGGATATCATTAAATGCAACTGTGACTTAACTGCTAAAATACTACCAGTAATATATACATAAACAACTAAAGAAACAGGCAAACATGTTTTTGAGTTTGTACTAGTTCTATTTACTGGCAGCTATGAGCTTATCCATAGAAGAAACCGATCTTGCGATCAGACGGTTGATGGTTTGAGCCCTAGAACAGACATGACATGAATTAAGTACCCTTGAGTAGGCCACCTAACCAATAACAGCTCCTTGAGTGCCATAGACAGGGTTGCCCACTGTGTGTGTGTGTGTGTGTGTGTGTTTTGCATGTATCGGTTAAATGCAGAGGTTAATTTCCTCTGTGTGTGCCTGCAATAAGTGCTTCACTTTCACTTTTATGAGACATTAACCTTTTACATTATAACTGTTATCAGTCATGCAAGGTTGAAATCAACTAGAGATGCAGTACAAGCAAATTGCTATGTCAGGAAAAAAACTATATTATATTATATTATATTATATTATATTATATTATATTATATTATATTATATTATATTTCATATATTATACTTTCATGATTGAACCAAAAATACAGAATTCATGGCAAATAACATCACGTATGCTGCTTGAAAATCCAGCAATCCCCATGTAAATACCTTCTTGAATCCCTAGCGGCCATCATAAGAATGCAAATATAAGAATTATAGTAGTAACTAATTTAGGTGATACTTGAGGCCCCGAAAGTTTCACCAACAATCATGTAAGTCAGCATCAACCAGTAAATGCTACACACATCATCAGCAACTGTGTTCTTACTGCTGGCTTCTCTTAAATGCCAGGCAACTGTGAAATGTCAAGCCCTTGCCAACAATCATCTCAAAGGGAAGGAAAGGATTGCCATGTTTCTGAAAACACACACATACACATACAAATATATAATTTTATACCATGGGATCGGTCATATGACCTACTCTGCAAGGTGATATTGATTGTCATGGTCAGGCGTTAGTGTTACTGAGAATAGCAGAGAGGCTTTGACTGGCAGCTACCAATTAAATTAGAGCAGCTCACAGCAGGGAATGGAGTGAGCTCTGTTAATGTCAGATGGATGCGAGTGTGACGAGATATTCCACCAGAGGGCATTCTCATACTGTGCTCTGATTGGTGGTTTTGGTAGCAGCATTTCCGCAAGCTCCATAATTGTTTATTTCACCTTCAACCACTGTGTAATATTTAATGTCCATAATTTAATGATAACTAACAGTAGCAGTCTAGAAATAGATGACAATTGATGAAATGCACTATACAAAAAAAGAGATCAACAATAGCAACCTATTAGTTATTAATGCAAAAAACTCCTAAGAAATTAATGACCAGATTTTGACAACCTAGAATACTCTGAAGCTTGTGTACCATGCTGTCGAAGGCATCCTCGTCCTACTGTATATGGTTGATTTCTCAGTGCACATTACTAATAAAACCAGCTGTGACCTGTAAACCTCTGGATATGCTTTATAGTCAATCTGTCTTCTCTACCTCTCTCATTACCCTTGCTCCTGGCATAAGCCAGCTGTCACTGAACAGTCCTGTGACCTGAACGTGTGGGGAAATCATTAGGAAAACATTATGTTCTGACATCAATTTTCTAGCAGAGACTCTAATTACACAGTAGCAACATTTTGTGCATTTGTACCTTTATATGCCCCCTTGCTTGCATTTGTCTTTCAGAGCATTCAGCATTAACATGCTGAAAATCGCGCAGTAATATTATAATATTGAGAATATTAATATTAATATTATCATATAAATGATCATATAAATGACAACAGTTTGAAAACATCTCTGATAACTGTCCATAACTGCTATAACAAGTGATCAGTTTATAGTCACATTAAACCAACTATAATCTGTATCATAATCATAATCATAAGTATGATGTGTTGTTGCAATCTCAGGCAAATTATCCAGGTATAAAGAGAATGAAACACTTTATAGGAAATAAATCAACTTAGACTGCTTCACACTGTGCTGCTTTATAGCACCATATCATGTTTTATTCTTTACTTATCAAACACCAGACTTTAAAATGACCCTGGAATAGTTAAAAGGTAGGTGACATGCTAATCAGTAACAATCAAATGCTATTAGACATTTAGTAAGTGAGTGAATGCAATTACTATGATGCAGGAACATGGAAATCTGTCAGAAATCCCACCAGGTCTTCTCAGCTGGCCGTAACTACTACAAACATTTCCCAGATCCTCTGTGTAACATAAGTCATGTCCAGAGGGTTTCATTGTCATTCCTCTATAACACTTTCTTCAGGAGCATGGTGCAACCCACAGCAATACAGTACTAAAGTACACAAGGCTCAGAAAGTGCAAATACATAAAGAGAATGAACATGAGGAACTGTAGAGTTGTATAGCCATAGCAGCATATTACTAGAAAACTGTACAAACAATGGTCTGTAAACAATACCAGCTAGCTAGAGAACAGTGTCGAGTAGAAGAAGAAGGCTTTTTATTTGTCACATACACATTACAGTCAGTCTGTCAGTTATTATCCACTTTGCCCATCAGGGACATGGCTTGTCCGGAAATACTGGGCACAGGGCAGGAATACTGCCCAGACAGGGCGCCCTACCGTGTGTGTTTTTTTGGGAGGTAGGAGTAAAACGGAGCAAAAACCCACGTGAGCTCATGAAAACACACCAAACTCCTTACAGACAGAGACCAGAGCAAGGTTCAAATCCACAACCCCAGAACTCTGGAGCTGTGTAAGGCACACTCTACCATACGGTGAAATTCATTACTTTTACATATATGTTACATATATGAGCATATATGTTTAAGTGCTGTGCCCAAGGACCCAGCAGTGGCAGCTTGGGCATTCTAATCAGTAGGACATGATTTACGTCATTTTCATCCTCATCAAATCATTCAGTGAGTTCTTGTGTCCTGTAGTGGGGGTGGTGTCATCCTGGAAGAATCCACTGCCATGAGAAATGTTTCATTACAGGATCAGTCAGAAGAGCTTCGTATTGATTTGCTGTGATTTTTTACTCTAAGGGGACAAGTGAACTCAAACCATGCCGGCACATTGAATAAATGAATGCCCCACTGTTCCTTCTAAAGATTTTCAATCAGTTGGTTGGTTTTTTGATAATGGGTTAATGGAGAGAATTGGCTAATACATAACCCGCAGAATCTCTCACAGGTGTTCAATCAGGTTGAGATCTGATGAATGTGATGGCCATCGACACCATGCCTATCAGGATAGAAATGTTTCATTATAGGATAAAAGTGATCAGTCAGAGAAATATTGTATTGATTTGCAGTCATGCGTCGTTCTAAAGGGACAAAATGCATGCAAACCATGCCAGCAAAATAAATAAATAAATAAATAAATAAAAACAACCCCCAGAGCATTTGCTCACTTGCCCTGTACGAATGCATGTGTGTTACAATCATGCTTGTGCTGCAGTGAGTAAGGTTACATGTAAATTCAGCTCAGATGGACGTTTGTTGATCAGTAAATCCCTTGTTTCAAAACGCACATGCAACCCGGAAGACCGGAGGAGAACACTCAGAACACTCTTCTGGACAGGTGACTATACTTTGATGCTTACTGTATACCAAAAGTTGTTTATTACAGTGATGCTAAACACATGCAAAGACGGTTAGATGCAGAGTGACAGGCATGCATAATGTGTGACTGAGTTCATGTAAATGAGTTGCCAGCGTAAACAAAGCTACCATTCAGATGTGGGTTGCTGCTGAGCATTCGTGTTCAAAGACAAAAAGGGTCAGGAGAGAAAACACTAGTATTTCTTTCACGTCTGTAAATCATTCTTTTATAGACCCTATACAGATTTCCCTTCGCCAACACCACTCATTCACCTCCACAGAAGATACCTTATATCTTTTCTCTATTTAGTGGAGATTTATATATTATACTCTAAATGTACAAAGGCTATCACAAAGTAGTTCTACTTTTGGAATTATACAATACGTATATTAAGTATATGCAAAATCCCTGTGCTTTCCTATATTATTTACACTGCTATTCTATGAAAGATAACATGAAGACACGTATAATTGAAAATGTCAAACTTCTCAGTACATATCTCCTTCTAGATGCCTTGAGGTAACATAGGCTAACGTACGTTTGTTTGATTCTGTGTAATGAATGTTGGATGCGTCAATTTTTGCAACTGTCACTTTTAATCATGTCAGATAAGCTTCTCAAACATGATGAAAAATGATGAAAATATTCACATGCACCAGGTTTCTGTTCAAGTATTTTTACACACATTTGTGTTTGTCAATGTTGGCAATAAAAACATTTATATGTTAATCTACTGTATATACTTTATTTTTTTAGTAACATCCGTGTTACAATGCCGTACAGCTGCTGCACATCACACTTGTTTATTGTTTATTTTGATATACTCCTATTCTTCCTCTATTGCAATATATTGCTTTTTACTGTGCTGCTGTGATACTTGAATTTCCCTCTGGGATTAATAAATAAATCTATCCATCCATCCATCCATCCATCCATCCATCCATCCATCCATCCTTTTTTGCGTGCGCATATTTACATTTGCCTTTAACAGATTATTATTATTATGTAAAACATTGGGAGAAACTAAAGTGGAAATGTTTTTGACAGGAAAAATGCTGTAATTATGCCTCATTTTCAGTGTAATGTGGCTTCAATAATCATTTGCTAAACCAAACCCATAAAACACACCAGTGGAAAAACAGTGCACTGGTGTCAAGGATGGAGTGTACAGACACTCGCCAAGGGACACCACTGGGACATAATACAAACAAGCAGTAAATCAGGAGATTTACTAACAGGGTATTAGAAGCAGAGACAGGAATCAAGGTCAAATGTAAGCAAGGATCAAAAAACAAGAATATCAAACACTTACTTAACCTCTTAGCAAACAGACACAGGAACTTCAAATAGTTTGCAACCTAACGAAATATAAGGGTTTAAATATACATAGATTAAGGCAGGGCTAACTAAACACAAGTACAACTAATAAGACATAATTGTTAACATAAAATAGACAGATAAACACAAGTAAAACTCAGGGGACTAAGAATGGGTGGGTTGTGATTACTGGGTGTGACCATCTTGCATAACCACCAAGAATTCTGGGACTCGGAGATCAGGATGGGCCATGACATGGCAATTGTACTGACAACTGGTATTGTACTGAAATTTTCCTGTGAACACTGTGAACACATGCTGTTTATTCAGTATTTACAAACAACTCCTGCCTCTACAGACAAAATAGCCTCTTAATGCATATGACTATGAAGAGTCTGCAATATTTAAATTTTTCAAAAATTTAAACAAAACTATTAAGATCTCTTCCATTGCAGTTTAGCAAATCATGACATTTTGTGGACGTGTTGACAATGTATTATTACTATAAGTTTGGTATATCTTTACAACCTGCACCTTGAAGTTCAGGACATCCTTTGAACATCTTTTAAAATGATAAGGACATTATAACATACATACAATAAAACATTCATCATCGTCATTGTGTCACGTTGCTCTATAGATGCAGAATGCAGTAGACCATCCTTTTCTTGACCACCAAATATTAAAAAAAATGTCTTCCTGCTATTACGTAAACGATTTGTTAAGGTATAAGTTATAAAACTGAATACAAAAGCAAATATAATTGTTGTTCAATGCCCGCTCATGCTCATATTAATCATATTAAAACATAATGTACATAATCTGTCATCACAGACACACTGTTGACATAACTTCACCCTGCAGAAATGAATCAATGTCTGTTAGCTTTCGGGCAATGTTAGCTGGGTGAATATTACATATTCTCATCTCCACTCCACCAGTCTTGCATGCAAAGCCTTGAAGGACAATTAGCTTCATTCTGATCTGCTGGAGAAAAAAAAAGGAAGATAATGAAGACAAGCAAGCAATTAGAAAGTAATAAGTGAATGAAAGGTGCATGGAGTAAATTAATGAATACTGTCTACAACCACATGCACACACACACACACACACACACACACACACACACACACACACACACAAACACACACACATATTAGGAAAACACGTACACCTACACTTCCATAAAATTATCTAATCTAAGTTAATCATGTGGCAGCAGAGCAGTGCATTAAATCATGCAGATACAGACGTGCAGGTACTGTCCACATCAACCAACAGAGTGGGGAAAACTTGTGATCTCTGTGATTTTGACCATGACATAATTGTTTGGTTGCTGCTTTTAGTATATCTATAAAGATTCAAAGATTCAAAGCTTTATTGTCATATGCACAGTAAGTAAACTAGTTTCCCTGTATAATGAAATTCCTACTTTGCTGCCCACATTAGATGTCAAAGAATAAAAAGTATAAATAGACAAATAACAAAGATCAAATTAAGCATGCAGCAGAAGTATAAATAAAATATAAAATGTAAATTATTCAGAACTATACAAGCTATATACATTGTGCAGTAGTGTGTGCTATGTGCTATCCTCTTGGGATTTTTACACACAATAGTCTCTAGAGTTTACCATAATTACTTAATAAAGAAGTAACATTGAGACTGTGGACAGAAATGCCTTGTTGATGAGAGTTGTTAACAGAGAATGGCCAGACAGAAGGTCTGGAGTTAATTCCAAGTGTTGAAATTGTATTTAGTAGCTGTAGACAGCTGTAGACAGTCTTAATATGTGGTCCAACGAGGCGTCAGTGTGCGTGAGGGATCATTAGGATAAAAAAACAAAAAACAAAAACAAAACAGATCTATCAAAAACTATATTAATGACAAAATCAACAATTATTAAAAAGTACATTCTTAAAAAAGTAACATACTGGCAAGCTTGTCAACGTCATTGTAGACGACTTTAGAAAGTGGATGATCATACAATTCTTTTAAATGGTGGAGAAAAACCCATTCACAATTCTTAGCCAAGTCACGAACAATCTTGAGGAGCTAAGGCATATCATTGTCAACCTCAACCTCAAGAGTTATCTTTATGAATGTAATTACAAAGGGTTTACCTTGAGATGCAAAAACAACTGATAGTAGACTGCAATTAAACAATTCAAAAAGCCAGCCAAGTTCTGAAACAAGATTGTTTATACAGATGAGACGAAGATTAACTCATACCAGAATGATGGATCATGATCCAAAGCCTACAACATCATCTGTCAAACATGGTGGAGTCAGTCTTATAGCATGGGTATGTATGGCTGCCAGTAGTACTGCGTCACTGGTGTTTATTGATAGTGTGATTGCTGATAGAATTAGTAGGATGAAGTGTATAGAGCACTACTCTCTACTCCACTCTATCTCTTCTGTTCAGATTCAGTCAAATGCTGCAAAAGGTCCAGAAACAGGCAGTAACTGAAGGAGGCTGCAGTAAATGCCTGCCAATACGTCTCGGGAGAAAAAACAGGACTTGCATGCAAGTATTAAAAATATAACTTATAAGTATTAAAATATAACTATATACTACATTTCCAGACAATAGCTGTCAAGCTGAAGTGAAGCTGGCTCGAATCCCCAGGTTTTTTTCTCTTTAATTTGCCACACATCTTTATGTGTTCATAATGTGAGGTCCAGATGCCAATCAACAACAGCAACTGACATTGAAATTATGTAGCATGAACTGATCTCATGAAATGCTGATTATGGTTTAAGTCTGAATGCAGTATAATATAAAATATAACACTAACTGACCAGCAGTTTTTACTCTACTGTGATTACACTACTGTGTCTTCTGAGAAGGGTGTAGGTGTGATATTAAATATTCATGAAATCATTTGGCATAACCCTGCACTACATTTACCAAAACACAGGAAACAACAGAGACGAGGCTCACTGGCACAAAAGCAAAATATCCCATTAACACTGCATTAAGCTATGCTTTATTAAGTATATTTATTACGCATAATTCATCAAATGCGTCATTGCATCAACCTTCCATATGCATTTACATTTTAATTAACTGCCACAGATGCTTTTTTGGGGAAAAAAGTGCTTTTAATAAAAACAAGCTCGATACAGGTGTTTGTGCATTCAGCAAACTGAACATATGCCAGTGATGCTAGTTAGCATGGCGTCCAATGTGTTAAATTGTGTAATGGCTCCAACTGTGGCATCCTGGTGCTTGTTTCCTTTCGTGCTTCACCACGGAAAGCCAATCTAAAGGTCAATTGCACTTTTCAAAGGCTGTGTTTCTGGCGTGCTCATGAATAAATTAGTAAAGGGTGACCAGATCTGGTGAGTTAATGGAGCTATTAACATCGACAGCCCACTGAAAATGCCAAAGTAGCCCTCAGTGTAAACGGTTAGAGAGCTGTGTGAAGTTTTGACTTTTGTGGCATGTGCAAAGGTACTTCACTGGCCCCTCTTTTCCCTCTGTTGATTTAAATGCATGTAATCCCAAATACATTTACAACTGTTTCCTAAATCAGGAAATGAAATGAAATTCCATGTGATATTTTGAAGGAATTTCACAGACACCACAGGATTCTCATTAAGACCCCAGGAATCTGTACTTATTTGTAAGGAATTGATATAATATGTCTCTTTTAAACAGAAATCTGACAGTAAAGTTGTTAAAAGGGTTTTTGCTGCTCACTGGCAGCATTGAGTATTAGCACAATGGGTGCCCAGTTTGAGCAAATATTGGCAAAACTCTCATTTTCCCAGCATGCAAGCTTAACTCTGATCTGAATTTAGGTGACTGTGATTCATTGTTAACATTCTAATGCAAGTTGCACATGCTCTTTTTCTTATTTGCACAAATAAGACAGACAGTATTAACTGCTATTGCTCATAAAGCCAGCCTTCATTCTGTTCCCACAAGGACTATTTCTGTGAAGAAATTAATCGTAAATTTCTCTTAATCTTCACTTAATTTCCATCATCACTATTTAAGACCATTATCTCTCTCTCTGGGCTTATTCATCCTAAATATGAAATTCTGAATCTGCCCCTACCCTTGCTCCTAGCCTTTCATTTCTCCATTTCCTGCATTGCTCATGTGTTAATATTTGCCTAGTCTTTCACGTCCTGGTTTGGTAGTAAAGTAGGCATTTGGATTCTTGCTCCTGTTTCCATTGCACTCTGTCTGGATAGATTAAGATTTGGAGCCTGGAAGTTGCCATTGTGTTTGTCATCATGTGGGGGGAGCTGGAGAGAGACCTGAATGGGATTAGACCATTCTGGAAGGCATTTATTGGAGGCCCAGGCCCATCTCCTAGGCTAATGGGCTGTAACAGATAGGAGTGAATACAGGGATTTGTTGCTACTGTATATTCCTGCATTCCCTAGGTGCTGATGAAGGAAGATGCATTGAATAACACTAACAATCTCAGTTATGACTCCAGCTTTGCTCTGCCAGTCAAGCGTAGCCAGCGAAGAGCCGAGAAGGATGAAGAGAGGTGATAGAGTTTTCACTGGTGTGATAGACATTTAAGTATGACTTTATTTTCTCACAGGTCAAGGCCTCTCAGGAAAAGAGGGTGAATGCAAATCTAATAAATAGAGAGAAAAATGTAAGAGTGACATTACTAGATAGTGAAGGAGAAGGGCTTCATGTTTATTTATATATTCACATTAGACCCTCAACAAAGCCATTCAAAGGGCATTCAAGAATCTGTTGAATCAGCTCTAACAGCATAATTTAAATACTAAATCAGAGGAAAATTTTAAAATGTACTTTAATATTTTAGTGGCATCAGCTTTTGCACATTAATTCATCACAAATGCATGACATGCAATCGTCTGATTAACAACAACACCAGAAGTGGGCATTTACATTTGAAAAATGAATAGGTCCTGAAGATGCTGATTATAGCACAGAACATAAGTGATCTATAGGGAAAATGGGGACAAAAAAAGGAGATGATTTAAAAAATCAGGGTGCATTCTTTCTATATGGAGAGATTTCACATCACAGGATACACCACAAAAAGCATTCATTTACTGTATTATATGAAGAGCTCTTTGTAGACTTAATTAAAATATGAAGTGATAAAGTGTTACAGATTCTATGTACTTCTAAAAAAGTCCTGTGCATTTATCCCTACGTTTAAAGGATGCTGTATTTCAGAGACAAGGTTTGTGTTCTTTGTGCTTAATCCTGCATGGTGTGTGTGACTTTGTTTACAATTTTTTAGACTTTGCAAGTTATTAATTACATGTAAAACACCTCTGTCCAGATGCTGCAGGTAGTGTGTGTCACACAGCTCGAGGGATTTTGAGTTGTGGGTTCGAGACTCACCCCGGTCTCTATCTGTAAGAGGTTTGGTGTGGTCACTCCATGTCCATGTGGGTTTTTGCAGGGTTCTCAGGTTTCTTCCTACTTCCCAAAAAACATACATGGCAGGCTAATTGAGTATGCTAAATTGCCCCAAGTTGTGAGTGTGAGAGTGAATGTGTGTGTGTGTGTGTGTGTGTGTGTGTGTGTGTGTGTGTGTGTGTGTGTGTGTGTGGTACCCTGTAATGGATTGGCCCCCTGTCCAAGAGTAGTTCTGCCTTGTGCCGGGTCGTTCTGGGTGGGCTCCGGACAAACTGTGACCTTTACAAACTATGTGGATAAGATAATGACTGACTGACTGAGTCAACTTTACTAGCTTTCTTTGTTTCAACTTAAGTTTTTAATTGAGTTCATTAAGATAGAAACCTTAAGATGTCAAATCGAAACACTCCTCTCTAATAGTGTGTAAATTTATAAAAGTAAGCATCATAGAAGGAGCACTTTGGTTTAAGAAACTAATTCACAATATGGTCCTTTAAAAATATACATATATTTATTTAATATAGTATAATGTATAATATATTCTTAATGTAGTATTAATTTAAAATGCTAAACAAAATACAATGCTAAACAAAACACCAAATGGCCATCTGCAGACAAACAGCTAACAGAAGCAACGTAGCATGTGGAAATATTTTGTAGACAATAAACACCATACTTCCTCCACAACGGTCCACAATTCTGATGTATTCTGAGGTGAAGGATTTCTGTGTTCCATAGCCTGCTGCAAAGCGTCCCAGATGTGTTTGATAGTATTCAGGTCTGGTGTTAGGTGGGGATGTTATAAGACACATCTCTAGACATGTGTGGTGGTGCATTGTCCTCTTGGAAGAATCAAAAAGAATGTAGGACATGAATGGATGTAACTTGTCAGAATAGAGACATAGTGTTCACCCATCAATGACATTTGTAGACGTAACAGGGTTCACATGGAATACCAGCTAAACAAACCCTATACCATTACAGAGTCACCATCAATCTTTATCATATGTACCATATGTACGTACCATGTGTGAAAGGCATAAAGACATAAAGAGTTGAAATAAAAAGTAATTATAGTGTGATTTTACTTGGAACTTTAAGGCAGCTTTTGGACTTACTGAGGTGAAGCGAGAGATATTTTTATACAGTGTAGAAGCGTGAGAACAATGCAACATGATCAGACACTAGTGAAAAAAAGGCTAGTATTTCCGAATTAAATGTGGAATGGAAAAAGATCTGGAACTGATCCTTTGGAAACACTTAATCCTGCAGAAGTCCCCCAAAATCAAACTATAGATTAGAAGTGACACAAAGAAAAGAAAGGTTAGTTTGGTAATGACAGACAGAAAATTGAACCAATATCTACAGATGACACTTTAACTGGTTTGATCATACACAGTAATACAGAGCTCTCTTTTAGTAGCAAAACCTCAGGGACTATTTTTGGATAACTATTGTTGTATGGAGTTCATTCAGCTGCTGGACAAAGTCTGTCTTACGAAAGCGTAAAGAAAAACGTACATATACTTATAATATACTATTTTTATCTGTATATAGCTACATACAGTAATAAGAACAGATAGTTTAGCTTTGTTTAGAAGTTTTGTTTGTTTAAAACATTTGATTCAGCTCACAGGTGACTAGGTAATTAGCTCATTAGCTGAATCGGATTCTCTAAGCAGGAGAAGGCCTGAATATTTCTATATAAACAAATCCATTTGCAATCAGTAGCTGTAGGTAGGGGCCAGGCATCCTGAAGTAATTGTTAAATTTGTTGAAGTAATGCATAAATACTACACTTTCATGAAGCCAAATTTATTTTTAACTAATAAAAACATTTGATTTATGCAAGACACAGGGTTTTGTGGGGTGGAGGTATCACAATAGGGACACACAGTCAGATTGGATGGCTCTCTGCAAATGGTGGTGGGAGAGTAAAACTCCCATGTGTTATCATAGAAGCAGTTATTCCTCGCATGGTTGTAGGCAGGCATGCTGAGATTTGTGCCGATTAATGAATGGCTTGCTGAGATTTCACAACATTTTCTGTTTGCCAGCTTTGTCACCAGATTGGGCATTATTCTTCACATATTAAGGAGATAATTTTTTTGAGGCTTGCTCTAAACGTTGTATAAGACGAATTCGATAACCTGGCAACAGTTCCTGTTTAGCCACAGATTTGGATTGACTGTCTGAAATACATGCTTCCATAATATTTAATGGCTTAATGATTAGCCAAATGATCACCATCATTATTTTTCTTCTCACAGCACCTTCTAATAATCAAATTGCATAATTTATTTTGGTGTACCTCAAGGCAGGGTACTACTATTGTGTCAGTACATCAAGGAGTTCCCAAATTATGCCATTAATTTCAGTACAGTGCCTTCACCATGCAACAAAACAATGGCAACATGAGTGCTAACTGCATGACTTTACATTCATGGTTCTACAAAACAGACTTGACCAAAACTGTGTTTGCTCCTACTGCAGTGCCCCCAAGTGGTCAAATTTAGCAATTTTCTCTAAATCAGAAGCGTTACTCTAAATCAGAAGGCAGTATCAAAGAACAGGGACAGGCACGAATCTAGCAATCTACAAACAGACTAATCAATGCAGTGCAACAGACAAATAATAATAATAATAATAATAATAATAATAATAATAATAATAATAATAATAATACACTGAATATGTGCGTTGGTGGGGGTGTTCCTTGCTATGTGTGCAGGATCAGAAGTAAGGTGCATGTAAAAATGTGCACAGTGTGTTGTTAGTGTTAGTGTCGGCAGCCATGTTTGTAGGCCGCAGGGTGTTCTGGACAGCTGAAGATTAAAGACAAGTTTGTCAGAGGAGTAGTGAAAGAACACTTGATCCAATGATACAATGAATGGTATCTCAGTGTTAGAAATTGAGCATTAAAATTTTTTAGAAGTTTCACAGAAGTACCATAAGAACTGGTACAGACTGAAAGTGGCTCCATAATGATATAGGGGTTTGTTTAACTGCCATTCTATGCAACCCCAGGTCCATTAAAAATGTCTGGTGAACACCATTTGTACCTCCTATCTGACGAGTTACACCAGTTTATGTCCTGCATTCATTCTGATGGATTTGACCTCTTCTAACAGGACAATGTGCCACAACACACATCTAGAGACACCAATTTATGATTAGAGGTACACTCATCTGAGATTTGGGTTTTGCCATTCCCATCTCCCAGATTGCAGTCTCCAGATATGAATGTTATCGAACACATCTGGGATGTTATGCAACGTTGCCTAACATCCCAGATGTGTTTGATAATGTTGAGAATACAGCGGAAATGTGCATCGTGTCTACAGAATAAGTTTGTGTTCCTTGTTTCTTGTTTGACCCACTGCGTTTGAAATGCAGACATGATACATAGGAACATAAACTAAGTTTGAGGATGTTGGGTTATTATGGTCAATGCACTATATATACATATAAAGCCACACAATACTGCATGGACGTATCTATTTAGCTCACCTTTGTACTGTGGTGCATGGATAAAAATAATCTCATAAAAGCACATGACATGCATCCAAAAAGTGGTGTTTTGCAGATTAACAATGAACAAATAAACAATAGATGGATATGATAAACAGTATACAGAAGGACCTGGTGCCCAGCGTTATGCAAACTCATGTGTACAAATGTAGCATATATATTTGTTTAATCGATCCACCAGTCACAATGCGAGAAGGAATTTTTCGATGTGAAAGCACACTGAAAGCACACTTGCAATTATAAAACTGAACTTGCAATTATAAAATTGAATTGAACATGCATTGAACAATAAACCCACACTAATCATATTATTTTGTATATGTCACTATCTATAAAAAAAAAACTATAGTATACAAAGTAATTAAAGTAATTAGAATATGAATTTGGCTTAAGAATATAATTGTCAGTGACTCTGAAATATTTCATTGTACTTTCTGTGCACACAGCAATAAGGAGAATTGACTCTGACTTTTACAAAAATGAAAGCATTTTTCTCTAAAGCAGTGTGAATACGAGTTACATCACTATTGTTATGTTCCACACTTCAATCAAATTGTAGTATTGGATTTTTGCCATGAATAACTGAGGTGGAGAAGCTCAGGTCCCTCAAGCCTTTGAATTTAACTCCTGGATGTGCAAAGTATTGCACTTGTCTTGCTTAAACAGGATCTGTACTGGTTTACATTCAGGTGAAGAGGACAAAGACAGAAAGACCATTTAGCACCTGTATCTAAAATATCTAATCACTATGATTATCCACTATCATCATTTGTATATGTTTTATAAATATTACACATAAGTAAATGCTTCAGGATTGACTTATAAAGTCAGTGTATAAACCATTTGGTGAAAAAACACACAAGATTGTTTGAAATTATACAACACTAATCCAATCTGTACCCATTTTTTTATTAGATCATTTTAAGTGTTTATGTATTAAATGCTTTATTAAAAGGAAGCGGCTTATACTGTATATCCATCAGATGGAATTTGTATTTCATTTCACCATATGCAAGCTGATATGATATTATATTGATAAGTTCAGTCCCATTATTCTCTGTGGACGACTACACACACCTCCTACTGATCATCTCTCTGAAATGAGCACAAAATGGCTGCCAAAGCACACAAGATGTCCCTCAGTGTGCAGTCGTAATCAGAGATCATCACACGCAGTTTGTGTTCTTAGCTCATTCTCATACATACTCATGTTTATTTCATCTCTCTGCCAGTCATTCACATTAAGGCTTTCAATTTCTTGTTTCTGTCTCTTTTCTTTTGAAGTGGTGAGTATTGAGTGGTGTACCGGATATCTATTTTTGTGCTCGCTACTATGTTTGCCTTGCAATGGTATCAGACGATAAAATAACATTGTATTATTATCAGACAGAAGACAGTCTAGAAAAACAAATGATATACAAAGACACACAAAGTAGCATCTTTATCTCAGCTGGACAGATCATCTAAGCATTGTGTAAAACAGCTATAATAAATTTCCCTCTTTCAATCCGACATATAGAGACCGTGAAAAGAAGAAGTTGTTATCATTAAGATCCGGATGCACATTCAGACCCACATGGGATAACTGTACAGTTAATTTCCTTGGCGCATTGATGAAATTCCCCTCCTCCCCCAATCCCTTGACATGTAAAAAAAAAAAAACATCCTTTCCCCAATTTCAATTTAACACTCTTTATCTGTGCCTAAAGCCAAAAGATTACTCCTTGACTCACCCACATGCTTTCCCGTATCTGAAAAGCAAGAGGGATGGGCTGCTTAGCTTCAAAACAGGATGACAAACGCACAGCCGGCAGCCTCATGCATCCTACAGCAGGCAGAAAATGCCAGCTTCATTAGAAGGGGTTTAGAAGCACCCTGCAAACCCAGCTTCTGTGGCCTTTGTCACCCTGTGATCAATATTTAGCATTTTAATTCTATTTGCGTGGCCTGTCTGACCACAGAGATGGATGTGGAAGAATTGAATGCTGGAGGAGAATAGATAAGACACTCAAGGGCTATTAGGAATCGGCAAGAGAAAGGTGCTGAATCTGTTTATTCAGTATTTTCCACTTCAAGTGCTGGATGGATATAAAACATTGCAACTGCAAAATCTGCTGCTGGGGGAAAAAGAGGGGGAATTCTGTTTGTACACCTGAACTGTGATTTCTGTAAAATATGTAATGTTGCAAATGCTCACAGCTTGCTAAATAATACAATCTACTACGTACAGGACAGAGGAATAGAACAATGTCAGATGAAGCATTATTGTTTTAAGCAGAGCTGAAGCGTCTTTACACTATTGTATATGTGATACATGACTAGTGCCCTCACGTTTGTCCTTGGATACTCAACCCTTAAATGATATCTCTCTCTCTCTCTCTCTCTCTCTCTCTCTCTCTCTCTCTCTCTCTCTCTCCCCATCTCACTCTATCTCTCTCTGCTGGAGCTCAGTTAGCAGCAGGGAAATGGCACAGGGCCCATTTGAAATGAAGTCTTGCAATCTCTGCTGTGAGGAAGATGTCTGATGCTAAGATATCAAGCAATGTGATCCCTGGCAGAGGAGACTCAGAGTGAGCTGATTTATTTTATGCATTTTAAAGTGTATTGTAGTAATGATCTTTAATGTCTAATAAACATGGGGTGAATACAACTTTAGTCACACTATATGTTATTGCTTCTTTGCATACAATTCTCGAATGTATTTGTCTAGCTTGTAGCATAGGGCTGTGAGGGATGGAGGAATAATTCTGCTACCACAAATAACCGTCTCTGGGGTCATTTGGATAGTGGAGGATTTAATTTCCCTAAACAGGTTCTACCTGGAACCCTGTCTGAGGGAATTCCTCTAGTGTAGTCTTCTCCTACTGTCATAATAGCCCAGTATAGCACTTATATCCATTGGAGTTCTAATCAGAGCTTCCTTTCCTGGATGGCATGATCAGCCAGCATTCAACACAAAACACAATTTTCCAGAATTCATGGTGGCCTTCAAACATGGTCACCGACTACACTTCCCAGCAACATCACGACTCTCAATCAGTCTAATCCATGCCCCTGCTCTTCATTACTACTGCCCCTTCTTAAGCACCCCCCACCCTCACTTACATTGCGAAGTATTGCTGGTGTATTTATTCATACCGATTCTAATTTACTGTTTGAGAATTCAGATTTTTGGATTACGTTTTGGACTGTGTTTTGGATTAGTGTGGCTGATTTAGTAGTCTTCCTTCAACTATATTTTACTCTGCCTCTGGCATGTTTTTTGACAGCTGTGTTCATGTATCTTGTGACCATTTAGCTATCTCTAGGCAGCTGTGGGCTTACGGTTAATGAACCAGCCTTGGGGGAACCGATTCCTAGAACAGACAAGACACAACTGAAGTGCCCTTGTGCAAAGAAACTCAACCCTCAACTGCAATCTATAGGCACCATGGATAGGGGTTGCCTACCGCTCAAGGTAAGAGTGCTCACTCATTTAATTGAATATCTGAAATCTTCAGTAACCAACTTTGTCCAGGCCAAGGTCGTATCCTGGGAACACTTTGTTGTTAGGAGGGAATAACTCTAGAAGGAATGGCAGTCTTATGCACATGCATTCACACACTTATTCTCACTTATGAGTGCTTTAGCATAATAACCAACACACCTACTGGCATGTTTTGGGAGGTGGGTGGAAAATGGAGAACCGAAAGGAAACACATGCAGACATTGGGAAGAATGTGGACAGAAACACCACATGGATCGTAACATGAGCTCTAGATCGATTGGGG
Organism: Duopalatinus emarginatus; assembly: GCA_028565595.1. Lineage (NCBI taxonomy): Eukaryota > Metazoa > Chordata > Actinopteri > Siluriformes > Pimelodidae > Duopalatinus > Duopalatinus emarginatus. The sequence continues at coordinate 19,971,348 of JAOVVF010000036.1, read as the reverse complement.
ACTCCTAGAGCTATGAAGCAGCAATGCTATGCTGTTGACAGACAATGATAAAGTGTACTTTCCGAGCATTCATTGCTAAATGAAATGATTTATGGTTTCTCTGAAGTACTGAAATGACCGTAAAAGATTCCCTGTAATAAAAAACATCTGACAGCTTACTGGAGCTGTGTTTATTCTTTACTCTATAGGACATGTAAAGTTTCTGAACAAAATACTTAAAACAGTGTTAGCACTCAACAGTTTAAGGATTCAAGGAAAAGGACAATATTTATTTAATTTACAAATAAGAAACTGCAGTATACACTGAAGTGCCAGAAAAACTGATACAGATGAACCTATGCAAGATACATAGGCTGGTGATATGGTGTTTGTTTAGCTGAAATTCCATGGGACCCCTGGTACATCTACAAATATCTCTGGCAGGTAAATGCTGTGTGTGCCTCCTTTCACCAGTTCATGTCCTGTATTCATTCTGATGTGTTTCTTCCAAGGACAATGTGCCAACACACATAAAATTATGGTGGAGGAACACTTATCTGAGTGTAGGTTTTTGCCATTTCCACCTTAGTTACCAGATTTCAATGTTATCAAACACATCTGGGATGCCATGGAACACGCTGTGGAACACAGAAATCCTACACCTTGGAGTACAACAGAATTGTGGACCGTTCTGCAGGAAATATGGTGTTCATTATAATATTTCTGCAAGCTTGTGAAGTCCATGACCGTGGTAGACACACAAGTATTAGACTGGTGTACCAGTTTTTCTGTCACTTTATTGTATATTGCAGTTCATAATCAAGCATAAACAGTGCTATCTGTGAGGATCTTCTGATAGAGCTGATAGAACCATTGGTTTTACTTCCAGTCCAGTGTGCCATGACATATAGAGCCTGATATGCCTAATTCCCCATGGATGACTATACTAACTTTTGATGACTGTGAAAGATCATGTGATATGGTTCACACAGTAAAGGGCAAAGCCATAATGGAGCATGAACAGATTTAATTTAAGAGAGATAATTGCTATAATTTCCTTTGCTGTCAAGTAGTTTGATTATTGAAGATACAGCTGTTAATAACAATGACTTGTGACGTGTAGAAACATCTTGGCCACAGCTACTGAATTGTTTTTTTTTTAAGATCGGTCTTGCTAGATTTAGTCTTTAGAAGACATGTGAAGATGCAGTTTATGTAGAGATTAGACAGTATGAGAAATGACAACAGAATGACACCACAGATGCTAAGCCCCTCTGTTGGAATAAATACAAAGTGCGTTATTACACAAAAAAAAAGGAATAATAAGAGGGAGAAAGAAAGAAGTGGCAGATTTCTTGCCATCTTTCCTGTCTTCTATACTCAAGAGCTCCTGTCAGTCAAGTTGTCCTAATCCTGAACAACGACTGAGCACAGCCAGGACCACAGGCCCGTGAAATCACTTTGTGGATATCTTGTGTGTGTGTGTGTGTGTGTGTGAGTGTGAGCACACCTGAGAGAGAGTAGAGAAAATCACAGTGTTCCACTGGGAATGCTAAGTAACTGAGTGAGGCAGTTGATATTGAGTGGCTGAATGCTTTCTGAATTACTGATTGTTTTGCTCAGCGAGCAGAGAACAATGGTTACTTAATAGTCTTCACTTAACTGAAGAGGCATAAAAAAGCTTTTTTCTGAATATTCATAAACCAACACATCTTTATGAGGAGAGGAGACGAAAATAAAAAGCAGGGTCTCGACTGGGAATTAGGTGCTAATCCATGGTTTACTCTGATTTCCACTGGCTTTGCTCTGTGGAGCTCTCAGTCAGAGAAGATGAGCGTGAAGCAGAACTGAGCCACTCAGCAATTCAACGTTTCGGTGCAGGTGGTAACCCGGCTTCTTTGGATACTTCTTTTACCACTTTTTACCAAGTTTCTTTGATAGACTTTTACTTTGAAGAGAATTTTACTGTAGTGAAGAAGCATTAGTAACTCCATAACTAGCTATAGATTATACATGACATTCCCAGCTGTCAAACTAGTTTCGACTTAATGTGCTTCTCAAATACCTTCTCAGCACTACCTTTGCACTTACAGCAATAACTGTATTCACTGTCTCATTCTCTCCACAGGTTTTAGATTAGGACAACCTTAAGATTACTTTCAGGTTGACTTTTTGAAAGTTTGTAACTGGGTACTGTATGGCTTATTTCTGGCATTCTAACTTCTATTACTTTGAATTCTGGTTTACCATGACTAGCTTTGGATATTCCGAATTAATGACAAAAACTTTTTTGTAAGTCGCTGTGGATAAAAGCATCTTCTAAATGCCATAATTGTAAATGTAATACAAATGTTAATTGCATTGGCTACTGGACCAAATTCACCAAGATGCAAATAAGGCAGTTATGGCAATGGCAACAGTAATGTAGACCAAAGTTATTGAAAATGACCAAAATTTAGTTTGGACCAAAAGTGGCTCAGCTATTGAGGTGTAGTCTCTTTAAAGCTAAAAGCATGATTTCATTCAGGCAGATGAAGATGAGTATAGCCGACTGCACACAATTGCACTGTTTCACAAGTGCAGTATATACTTACACACATATTTTCACAATCAGCATTTTTATTGCAAACATTTGTGCTCTATTTAATATATTTTATTTTGTTTGCTAAAAATAAAATAATTAAAAACTGAAATATACAACTTGTATAAGTATTCACAATCCCATGTTTCTGCTTTCCAGATTACAGAAGAGGACAAATTATTCTTAAATGATACAGAAGTGACAATTATTTGGTCATAAATGATCATAATTAGCTACTACCTATGAATAGATATCTGCAGCTGGATATAAAAACCACTCTGTCTAAGGTTCATTAGCCAGATTGTAAAATAAAAGAAAATAAAAGAGATCTATAGAGACAATGTGATTCAAATGCATAAGTGAGGAAAAGACTCCAAGCTAAATATCCAAGATATTAACAGGTGAGCAGGGCCAACACAGTCCAGCTATCACCCTGAAAAATACCTGATCAATATCCTACTGAGAATCTGTGGCACTGCAGGCCAGGAACTCCATCCCATAAACTTGGCTGTTTTATATAAATTCTACTCAAAAGAATTTCAGAGCTGTTACTGTCTCAATTTGAAAGATGAAGGCTGTTATTGCATAATCTCTATTATGTATTAATATATGAATACTTATGCAAGCAGTATATTTTTACATTTACATTTTTAATTTAGATATAAGAGACAAATAACTTACTTAGCTTATTGAAATATGTTACAATTTTGAAAGAAAATGAGTCAGGAAAATACATGCGTATGTATTTATCTTTTGAATACCAGAATGTGTTTATGACATTTAGAGGGGTTGAGTACTTTTGCAAGCCAATTTAAATGGTAAATGTGGACCATTATTAGGACATTAGTCATTTTCTAGGGGGATCATATGTACATACAGAATAGTTTGAGCCTTCCTGAAGACTTTAGAATAGGTCATAGGAATTGTCTATCTTAATGTTTCATTGAAGAATGATTGTTTATTTGAGGTTTGCATATACAGTAGAGGTGTGTATGGCACTATTTTTTAATCCCACTCCCACCTGCCCCCGTAGATCCCCTTGACCAATCCAGCTTGCTCCTGCAGTTATTACTTTTTTACAATCAAACTAAGCTTATTCTATTTCCCAAAATAAAACAAAGAAATTATAACCAGCATGACTCTGACCCTGACCAGGATAAAGCAGTTATTGAAGATAAATAAATGCTGTAAATGTTTTGCACAGCTCTGCATGAGCACCCAGTATGTAAGTTTAATATCTGACTGCCTGATCCCATCAGCATGAAAATAAAAGCATGTTGCCCTCTTGACTATTTTGTTGAACACTCTTTCAACTGTATTTGCATTTTCACACTGCATATATATTCCAAATTTTAATAAATGGATGGATATTTGCAAAAATGTATCTGTGGACAGTAGCTCAGTGTTTAGTGATCAATGAGATTGTAAGCTTACATCCCATGACTACAGTACAGCCACTGTTGGGCCTTTCAATTCTTACTGTTTAGCTAAGAGCTTGGATTGTGTCCTGTGTCTATCTGACAGATAGTGTTGGATAATGGCTTTTGTCCAGTCAATGAATTCAATGTATTAAACAGGGAAACATGCTGAAACCTATGATTACTGTTGCTCAGTCTTAGGAAAAGAGCCACTATAGCAAAAGACTGAGAAAGTGAATAAGCATGCTGCAGTCATATCATACAAATGGATTTTGTATTTGGTAGCCATTAATCAGTAACTGTATTGATTTAATATGTAAGGACACTCTCTGCAGATTGAAAATTATGCTGTGCAATAAATTGAGGTAGCACTTTCATTAATAAATCATTAATAAGCAGGAAAAAATCATTACTTATCTGAAATTTGTTAATAAAGCCCTTCACTACTATATAAGTTGAAAATTAAAAACTGATAATAGATAAACTAATGAAGACATTAACTTTATCATTCATGCATGGTGCATTTAATTGTGAAATATTCTTTAATGTGTATTGATAATGTATTTTAAATAGGTATTTTAGGTAATGTATTTTCAACATATAATGAGTATTGGTTTTATGGTTATGGTACATATATTAACAAATGTAGTGTGTAATATGTTATTTTATAAATTTAAGTCGAAACTGCTGAAATGTAGGTATTTTTTTCCATTAGGAAAAGCTGTACCTCTGCTCATTCAGGCAATTATGTGGCAGCAGCACAATGCATAAAATCATGCAGATACAGGTCAACAGCTTCAGGTAATGTTCACATCAAACATCAAAATTTGTAAAAATGTGATCTCAGTGACTTTCACCTTGGCATAGGGGTTGATGCCAGATGGGCTGTTTTAAGTATTTCAGTGCTGATCTCCAGGGATTTTCATACACAACAGTTTACACAAATGCAGCAAACATATAAACCAACCAAAAAACAAAACATTCAGTGAGTGACAACCAGAAACTCTTTGTTGATAATTGTATAAAAAATTGTTTTTAAATAAATTTATTATTGAAATTTCTTATTTAAATAAATTTTAATTTTTTTCATCAGTATTAAATAAACACACATTAATGCACATTTACAATGACACAAACTATCAGTAATATTAATTTGTTAATTACCATATAACAAGTGTTTTCTTTTTTTAAATAATGCATTAACGATTTACCGAAATCCTAAATTCTCAATTGCTCATCTGTAAATAAATTTTGCCCTCCATATGACAACACTGTAATTCTGGAGTAAACACTTATATGTTTAGTGTTGTCATTCAGGTAAGATAGAGATAGAGTAGAATGGGAATATCCTGAAAATAGGAAAACAGTTTTGCTACTTGGGCTGGAGCCGTTTTTTCCGTCAATCTGTTGACAGGAGATTAGCCATCTCCCTGTAGCCGTGAAACAGCTGCTAATCCTACCTCTCTTTAATCCTGTCCGCTACATAGAGCATGCCTATGTTTATTCAGAGCATCTCCTGAAAATTTCAACATGGCAAGAATTTTTAGACTTAGGAACTAAGATTTCCAGTTTTAATGTCAATTGCACTTATACTTGAAACAATTATATATCTCTATATATCTGTAACACATACACACTGTGTGTTTGCAGCTTCATCTGTGAGTGTTTTTATGTTCTTGAAATAAAGCACAGTTTGATGTATTGAACTTTAGGCTATTTCAGTAATCATGCTGAATTCTGCACCAGATTTGTAGAAGTAAATCTGTAAAACTCTATGCCTGTAAAAGTGCCTGTACGTGATGGCGAAGCGGTCTCTGTGCAGGGCATACTGCCTGAAACAATTTGCTGCAGTATGGCAGATTTCACAGAATGAAGAGAGATGTTCTTTAACTCATTATTTTGCCTTGCAGAGCACGAGTCGTATATCGGGGAGGAGCAAGATAAGGGGAACTGTAATTGCTGGCCCTTTTTTCTCTTTGAAGAAAAAAAGAGAAAAATACAGCACATGGCATACACAATTTTCTGCCAATTATTGCTGACAGATAAAAGCATAACCACTGGAGGTTCAGCTCTGCTCGAATAGGAAATGCCTTGAAATGATTGAAGCTTTTTGAATAGCTGGTTTCTGTGGAAAAGACTGGACTACTGGACATTTTAATTGATAGGCAAATCCCGCATCTCTTTAACAAAGGACTAAAATGTTTCAGAAAGGACCGTTCTTCCATTTTGCACCATGATAATTAATAATTGTGCTCCAGTGTTTCGCGGTAAACTGTGTTCATACATATTAGCAATATCGATCTAAAATATCCATTTTCCCATTTTACTAACCCTAACCCTAACCCATTTTACTTCAGAGTGCATAAAACTGGTTAAAACTGAGTGATTACAGAATAACAGCAAAATGAATACATAAAATATAACAATTGTACTGTTTTCTTCTGCTATTTCTCAATAAGTCCTCCCTGACTTCTCTCTTGGTCAGAGGTAATAAATGATTGACTGGGTGAAAACATAATCTGCTTACTCTGACAGAATAAAGCTGTATTTAAATCAGCCAGTCAAGCCTCCTGTCCATAATCACATAAACATGCTCTGATGAATGCAGTTTATTTGCTCTTCCATCAAAGAAGGAGTTGCAGGAGGCTTAATTATAGTTTATAAACTTCTTTAATATTTTCATGCTCTCTAGGGAAAGAGTTAGGGACGCCAATTTGTTAGCATGTTGAAAATTCAACAATTTAGAGATGCAGTTTGCTGAAATATTTCCAGTTTTTGTCAATAAAACCAGATTGTTTAGTAATCACTGTACGTCGTCTCACTCCAATAGACCCTATTACCCAAATTTGACAACAGAGGTTCATTAATAGAAGTTAGACAGAAAAACAAGGACATTACACCTAATTTGTTTTCCTCTGTATCAGTGTTGGCTCATCAGTTGAGGAAAGAAAGGACTACCTTCTCTAAAATAAATGTAATAATCTGTTAAACTACTGATAATATTACTATTTGATCACTTCAGAGTCAAAATTGTCTCTCTGTGTCAAAATACAAACTCCACAAGGACTCCCTACCACAGTCAAAAATTACTGTATGTATCTTCCCAAGTCGTTTCCCCAGCGGAGTTTAACATGGAGGTTATTGGGAGCCAGAGAGGGCCATAACATCAGTGACCAGTCAGCAGAGTTAGCTGCTACATTATTAAGGTACATAAAGAGACAGCAAGTGAGAGCCAGAGTTTGCAGAACAATAGCAGGTTTTTTAAATGTTTTGTAAAACACAGTTGTATATGTAATTAGTGTTGCTACTGAATAAATCCAATGCTCCTATTAGGTAAAGATTCAGCAGGGGTGTTTTTATTGTTTGTTGAAGCAATATCATCTAGGGATGTGCATAGGTAACCACTGAGAGCACCAGTATTTGAATACTGGATATTTGTTATGCCTTACATGTCTGGTAATATTTTGATGCAGAACGCAGCATTGTCCTGGTGTGCTGGATAGAGATCAGGAATATCCTGGGGTGTTTTCAATCCTACTTTGTTTAAAATTTGGCTTTCCTTTATGATTAACTGCTTACATTGTTGACGTTTTAGCAGGGTATGGATGGGTTACCTTATGAACAAAGTTGAGGATACTTTCCAAATTCTTTACTGTTAATCTGCTATCGCAATGTACTGTTCATTGTTAGACTCAAATACAGCCCCTGATTAGATATTTCATGTTATTCCAATAATTACCCTGTAGATTGTTAGTAACACCAGTCATTTGAAGTGCTTATGAGATAAGTACTGTATATGTTTTAGTTATGAGTACTAAAACATATTCTTAGAGGTACTATTTTATCTCCCTGATAATACAAGGGTGTCTGCTAAGTGACATGTGAAGGCCAGCTGGTTATTGTCTGTTAGATTCCTTATTGGATCTTAATAGTAGTAATAGCAGTGATGATAAGCGTACTAAGAAGTCCATTCTGTTAACAAACCAATTTTGATTCACTAGTAATTTTTCTTATGGTTAGTGAACTATGGTTACATCATCAGTTTATCAGTATCAGTTTTAAGCAAGGACCAATCATTGTTGAGAACTAATTTAATGTGTTGTTGACTTTTGCAATAAGGTAATTATGTACAGTGTTTATGTTGTTATCAAGTAGATGTCTGTTTGTTACAAAATAATCTGTTTGAGGACAAAATAATTTGGCCATGTTTATAACCTGAGATATAGCCAGTTCTAACAAAGGTAACATAGTTTTCTGTGTGACCTGAAATGACCATGTGCTAAAGGCAGCAGAGAAAATTAACACTAAGTCTGAAATAACTTTTCTTCATTACTGGCGAGACTGAAAGCTATTGCTTCCTTGGCATTGACAATGCCTTCCATGTCCTGACAAGACCTTGCTTGCATAAATTACATAATGTAACCATTTCTAAGCATACATTCAGATAACCGTTTCTCTAAATATAAAAAATCTTTATTTAACAAACGTACTAGCTGGTTATAAAACCCTGTATAGCTATAAGTAGTTATAGTAATGGATGGGGCCCTGCTTAAACAGCCACCAGAACAGATGGGCTAGACTATGCAAGCACATCAGTGAGCCTTAGCTGCCTGTGATCCTGTTGCCGGTTGATCAGTTGTCCTTCCTTGGTTCACTTACCTTTGGTAAGCAATAAGCAATGCATACTGGGGAACATCCCAGAAGACCTGCTGTATTGGAGATTCTCAACAACAAAGTGTCTCCCCTTTTATGGAACACTTATCTCGAACCCTTCGAGAAGCCATTTTTATAAAAGTCAAGCTTAAAATTGTAATTCACTTCCAGTATAGTGTTAGATTTAGCTGTAATAAAATAAATACATCCAAAAAGTGTATACTGGCAGTTTTGACAGATGTTGTTAGCTTGTGTTGTTGCTGCAATAATGTGTTTGTTGCTGATCAATTAACAGCGTAATTAAAGCCAAGTTGGCTCCAGATGGGCTTTTCCTGCACTAGCAACTGAGAGCTACTCCTGTGGGGACTGAAATGGATTGAGATTTGGCTTTCCATGCAGCACTACTGTTATACAGTAGCATTGGGCGGGTGATTGCTTGGATGGCCTTGAGAACACCTCTGTATTTGATATGATAAATAGCAGTCATATTAAAACAAGTGAATATTTCAAGGGTAGTGATTTGGAATAGCAATATGGCATCTACTGCAGTAGAAAGAAGAACAGATGGGTTTGTGTTTAATGCCAGAGTGTTTCTGGAAGAGGAAGACAAATGAAAGAAAAGGTGGGAGGATAAAATGAAAGACAGAGAGGGGGGGGGGCTGGTATGCTTGAACTGAGTCTGATCAGTGGAAGGTATGAAGATCTTGTCTTAGAACACATACTAATAAAATGAACAGCAACATTAGAGATTTTACTGCTTACATATGAAAATTTTTTATAATGGCACAAAACATTTGTGAATACAAATATATTCATTTATCAAACCATGCAAGCTGAAATGGTTTGTTATTCATTTAAATGCATTTCCAAGACATACAACAATCATTGGCACATGGTGAAAGTGAACCTTTTTTGACCTCCGTTTTTTACCCATCCATGCAGTGAAACACACATACTTAGTGAACACTAAAGGGCAGTGAACACACTGGCCCAGAACAGTGGGCAGCCCCAAACCAGTGCCTGGGGAGCAGTTGTGGGGAAACATCAGTTGTGTCTTGTCTGTTGCAGGGCTCGAACCGTGGACCTTTCAATCACAAGACCAGGTCCCTAACCACAAGACCATGGCTACTTGACATGGCTTAAATTTTTTTATTCTAGGCTTATAAATATTTTCTAGTCAACTTGCCATTTTCTATTATCCTTAATGTTAATACATAATTATATGAAAAACATAACATAACTTAACTTAACATAAACCTGAACAAGACACATGAAACTACAACACTAGATATTGGACACTGGATGTGTCTAAGTGGTTATTTGGACACGTGGTCCAAAGTCACCAACTGCCACTGCTGGGCCCTTGAGCAAGGCACTTAAATCTTAAAAGCTTGGTTGTAAATGAGATAAATGTAAGTTGAACTAGATAACTGCATCTGCCAAATGCCATAAATGTAAATGGCCATCCCTCTCTTCTTGTGGCTTTTTTCTTATATAGTCTACTGATCTTACTATCAAAATAAAAGCCAAAGCTCCTAAAGTATATTTTTCATTGTTTTTTAAAAGGCTGCTCCACTTAAATATGCTCATTGATGGAAGCTATTTTTCATTCTGAATAGAAACTCATTTGGAGTGGATGATGACTGAATGAGTGGATGCTGAAAGAAAAGGAGAAAAGTGAAAACACAGCATTGAATCATGTCCAACACACAGGAAAGAGGTGAACTTTCCATCAATATCAAAGTAGACCAGTGTTTAGATGAAATGGGATTTCAAATGGCTTCACTAGGGGCCAAGAAATGCTTTGAGTCTGTTTATGCCATGTTGTATGAAAGAATCAAACATGCAGTGTAGTTATTTCCCCAGACAATGTTGACTCATTCAGTCAGATTGCAGGATACCATATGGACTAAAGACAGGCTTCGTTTCCCAGGTCAAAGCAAATGGAAAGATAATAGGAAAGAAAAAATAGACAGAAAAGCAACAACAGGAGATGTGGGAAATGGATCTTTGAGGGCTGGTAATCATGCACAGTCGTAACAAAACAAGTTCAACACAGCAACGGAACTGGCAAATATTTGAAACATTACATTTAATAATGCTAGTAAATTATTTTAAAAAATGTTTCAGATATTTAAACATGCATTGCTTTGTATGACCTTTTCTTTAGATCCTTTCCTATAGGAATGTCTTTATCAAGTATTTTATCAATGTCCCAGAATAAAATTATTTTTACAGATTATAAAATCTACAAATAGCATAAAACAAGAATCAAAATTATTGAGGTTTCACATAAATAAATGAAATTGAACAGATATGTTTATCACCCTTTGGTGCTTACCTCATTAGTTTGTGTGTGTGTACTAAACATGACACAGACTGTGACGGAACCACCGTCTATCAAGCAAAAAGAGAAGGGAGTGCAACAGCAACATTGCCGTAGTTTGTGTTTGGGCACCTGGAGAATGCATGCATACTTTGCTTTGTTAATTTTTCGTCAACTTTTAAATGCATGCAGATCCATATTCTAGCCTGCAGGCTTTTTGAAATACCAGACATTGACTTTTGCGCTACATAGTGGTTGGTTGCCTTCCTGACAAGAAAATATAGAAAACCAGTGTTTGACTGAGGCACTGGTGTGGTCTGCAGGATCACCCCAAGGGTGCGGCTTGTTGCATTTGTTATTTGTATGCCACACAAATGAAAGCCAGAATATGATTGAATCAAAATTTGTAGTGAAGTTTAAATAAAATCAAAGACAGTTTTGCTTGAGGGGTTGTAAAACTGACAGGTTCCTCTTGAAAATGATTTATTTTTGTGATATTTTTTATTCAGTGATTTGTTGGTTTGGCAACTTCAGCATAGTTGGCAAAAATAGGCTGAGGAAAATTATTAAACTTTGTCAAAGACCATCTTGAATAATCTCGGCCATGTTTATCAAGTTAGAGCCACGCAGAAGACAGGCCATTCTGGCAGACACTGAACACCCTCTTCATCTTCTGCCATTAGGTTGGAGATACACTTACCCTAGGGCAGCCCAACCAAACAGATATCTACAATTTCATCAGCTTTTGGGTGTTTAAACAAGCTTTAGACCTATTTGCTAATTCATACACGTATCAACGTAGAACTCTCATTGCTCAATATGATGACATCTTATGTATTGTAGTATGTATGTATCCATGTATCTGTGCTCAATTCTTTATTTATTTAATCATTTATTTATGTATTCAATTTTGTGGTGTGCATTGATTGGGTTGACTAATGATTGTGGATTGTTTACAAACCAAATTACCTCTTGGGGTCAATAAAGACTATCTAATCCTATACAGTTCAATCCAGTCCAGTTTAATCCAACAGTGTGATGCAATATGGCAAGACAACACAGTTAAAAAATGTGCAGTACCAAAATGAAATAAGAGCTATATAAATAAAAGGTAACACTTTAAATTACAGCCCGCATATTACTGGGTAAGTAAAGAGTAAGTACGGCATAAGATACCATAAGTAAAGGGGATGATACTAGAAATATGTGGTTATTACCGGGTATCTTACGGTTATTACTGGGTATCTTACAAACATTTTAAAAACACACGTAACTATGTACCAAACCTATTGTACTTCTAAGCATAATTATATTATTATATTCAATTACAAAGTTAAATAAAAAGTATGGCAGTTTATGCAAGTGACTAACCATAATAATCATAATCATCATAAGCACATACTTTGTAGATATTTTATACTGTTTATCCTGTATGTACCGAGGTATTATATGTACATAGCTGACCCATGATAAAATGTTTCTCCTGTGCTCACATGGGTACAGCAGGGAATTCGCATCGTTGTCTTCCCCACTTTCCTGCTTACTCAGCTCATCAGACTAACCTTTGGGTAGTTCTGTTCACGCAAGAGGTCCTCGGCATGCATCATTCCTTTTTATATATTTAACATTCTTTGAACAACACAGAAAAAATATAAACATGCACCCCCAGGCTCTTAAGTGTTATGTTAGTGCAGCTTAATACCCAGTACTTTCCTGTATTATACCCAGTAATAACCGTAAGATACCTGGTAATAACCACATATTTCTAGTATTGTCCCCATATCTTACTCCGTACTTATGGTGTGTGTTATGTGTAAAATGCTTGTAAGATACCTGGTAATAACTGTTAGATACCTGGTAATAACCACATATTTCTCATATCATCCCCTTTACTTACGGTATCTTACTCTGTACTTACCCAGTAATATGCGGGCTGTAATTCAAAGTGTTACCAAATAAAACAATACAGTAAATAATACAATGTGGTATGAAAATACTAAATACATAAATACTGTGATGGACATAATACTGAATAAACAAAGACAGAATATAGGAAGGAAATGCACAGTTAAATATCTGAGCGTTTTGTGTAATTACAAAAACACAGTGTTGCTTCTATCTGCAGTAAATTGCCCATGTGTGGAGTGCCAGTGCTAAGGAAAGAACATGTCTGAGATGTGGTTACTCACACTGACATACTACTTCCTCTTACAGAGGAAATTGAGAATTCAGTGGTGGATATATGGAGATACACTGAGCTGCCTCAATTTATCTACAAGATGGTCAGAGATGGTAGTCTTGAAAATCCAGAATAAGTTGTCAGTGTGAGAGCTGTTCACATGCTGAATGTACTGTGGAACAAAGCCAATATAGTCAGCAAGCATCAAAATATCTATGTGATGTACAGTACTGTGCAAAACCTTAGGCACACTATATTGTCTTTAGTACAAATTTATGAATGATGCATTATTAAAAACATTTTAGATTTAAAAAGATTATAAATAACAACAACAATATCATCATCAACAACAACAATGGTTGTCAGATAGATAGATGGTTATATATTTGTTTTGGTTATATTTGGTTATATATTTGCAACAAATCTTTATCTAGATAGACAAGACACCACCCCAGCAACATTCCAGTCGTTCACAAGGCAAAAATTAAATACTTGTTAATCCTAAAGCTATATGGTGATAATGCCACCCTTCTGAACATTAATGCTGTGAACTATCCTGGTTCTGAATGTACTAGCTGAAGGCTTCAGCAGGGGTTCGGTCAAGTGTCAGGTGCAGTTAGAGAAAAGGTTGTTTTTATTGTCACCTTTATATGATACAGGCAGATCACTTATGGCTGGTTTGTTAGTTATTTCAGAAGAATGCCATGAACTTTAAAGAATGGGACAGAGCTCTGAAGTCTGTCTTCTGGCTTTTGGCACCAGTGTAGAACCTGGTGTAGGGATGGTTTCAAGGATGGTGGGAAATAGGACTTGGAAGACAGTGGACTTTCACTGAGCTTCAGGACAAACTTCATTTTCCAGCTAGGAATTTGCACCTTTTGGTTTCTTAGTACAATGAGAAACTGCATAAGTTTTGTCCTTAACCTCAAGAGACTTGGTAGTGAGGGAGTTATAGCTGTTAAAACAACACGGAACAAAACCACCACAAGGACTAATTTTCTTTCAGACGTTTCACAACATTAAATGTAACTATAACTAGTTAAAAGGTATGACACATCATTCTTTAATAATTTAAAAAACTAAAATTAAATTACAATTAAAATATTTTTTTTATATTACACTTAAATAATTATGAGTGACAGCATCAGGGATTACACAATGTTCCAGAAGTACACAAAATTTTGTTTTTGTGTGTTAGACTAGTAACACATAAGCCCATTTTTAAGGTACAAAGTAGAAAACTAAAAATGCATAATTTTTACATCTGCCCCACTTCCTGCTTGTTCTTAGCCACAGAAATTAGTTTCCCATAGACTACTGCCCCCATACATAAAAGCAATACATTTGAAATGGTATGTTATGTATGGGGGAATAGTTCATGGGAAACAAATTTCTAATATTATTTGCAAATAATTATACAAATAAAATGAATTGGACAAATAATTATATTTTGCTCAAATATATGGATAAATCAGAAATATACTATATGTACATATATATCTCACTAAAGTAGCGCAAATATTCACAAATATATTTTGTATTTAAATATTAACACATATATTTTGTGTGTTAAAAACCCAATTTTAGAGCAACTTAACAAATAATAAAAAAATTACATTTATGAACTGTTTTGTACATGTCTATTTTCACTATATGTTACAATATAATATAAATGTATATATGTGTTTATATGTCGGTGTGAATATATTAGCTTATATTTGTTGTATTTACCTTGAGTATAAAATGTTTTATATGAGTGGCCATCTAATATGGAAACTGATCATCATATGACTTCACTTACTTGTTCTACCTCACTAGAGTATTAGCAACACCTGAACTCGGTTGACACTGGATTGACCATCTGGATTGTTCATTGTGACGTAATGCTCAGTGTCATTTATTGCCTGCCTTCTCAAACCTTCTGTTATCAGTTTTTTTTCTGGTTTTGATTCTCTTGTTTTTTGATCACCTGACCTGTTTGTTCTCTTTTTCATTTTGATTTTGGATTGCTATTTTGGAAAGACTGCTAGTGTTTTTTAGTAACCTGTCAAGCTGCATTTGTATCCACTCCTGACTCCCATTCTGATAAGAATAGTATGTAAGTTATCCATTTGGAAAGAGTAAATGAAGTAAATAAAAATGAACAATAACCCTCAATTCAGACAAACAAATAAGATTTTTTAAAGTGTGGATTTATGTATGAATGATGAATATAAAAAAATAGTAATACTTATAATACAGTACATCTATATGAATTTTCTAGTAAAATTTTGATTAAACATCATTTATGACTGTAAGAATATAATTTACAACTGTATAATCTTTATTCATATATTCGGTGATAATAATAATCAACCCAATAATTTGACTGCCTTAATTATCATAATAATAGGATTCTTTATGAAAATGAATCCTCATTGTTCTTGCAAGTAATGTTAATATTATCTTGCTATAAATATATACAATTTCTATATTATTACCAGTACCAACAGTGCTGAAGTGTAGTGGGAATCTATTCAGTGTTTGGTTTGTGCTGAATGATGACAAGGCCCAGATTAATACATTATAGAGAACATTTCATAGGCATTCATTAACTTAGAGTCTGGCAATGCCAATTAAAGTGTTTGTTCGTTAATCCACACCTGTCATTATGTGAACGTTTATTCAGCAGCACAAATCAGTGCAATATGGAAAAGTGCTGACATCAGTTTACACTAATGATGCTGGCTCGAAAAAGACACTTGATTAAGGTTTAACTGAGAGAATTTCACTGCACTGCAACACACTTGCTTCTATCTTGTATTTTTTGCATACTGTTGAAGAATCCGGTGACAAGCCATAACACCTTTACTGACTGAATTCCTTACTTTTCGTACTTTTCTCCAATATGTTTTTCAGTATTCCATACCTCAATGCCTCAAGTTCTAATGCTCCAAGAATGACACTAAGCCCACACACCCACAACAGCCATATTTACATAATAGCAACAGTGGACAGAAAAATGTATAAATCTCCTCCGTTTGACATCTCTACATATCATCTCTTAGGCTGCAAGAAAACTGGAAGGCCTGAGAATCTGAATACATTTGCACCAGAAAATGTGCTGTTTCATTTGAGACTAAATCATCAGTGGAGGTTTTATAATGGTGTTGCCTATCTGTACCACCATTTTATTATAATGATATGCTAACAAGATGGAGCTAGTCATTACTATCTCTTTTCTGAGAAGGCTGGACAATCAGATAAGAAATGCTCTGTTGATGATCTCTATATTACTATTTCGATCATATCCATATTATTGACATTCTCTATTCCCAAGCTGCGATGAAATGTTTTCCCAAGGCTATTTATGTTGCTTAGGACAAAACTGCATAAATGAGTATATTGTGCAGGAAATTGTACACTTAATTGGACGCATAAGAAGAAAATATAAATATTAAAATACCACAGGAAATTATAACGCTTCATAAAGTTGAAAGAAAATGTTTTAATCGAGGGCTGACATTTGGCGCTCTTGAATCATTGTGTCAATCTAAATAACATATTAATGGCAATTTTATATTGAGCAAGTTTTGATAGGGAGCATTTATTGTCAGCGCTTTATCATTTTCCATTTTCATATTACAGTTTATTATGCATTTATAGCAGTCCAGCAGGACAATGTTTAAAATTTCTCAATTTATACACCACCTGGTCTAATGGATTTGCACATAATTGTAAATGTCACCCTTTAAGCTGCCTGTAAACTATAAAGAAAGGGTATTTTACGGCCTATCAGTGGATTTCCTGTCCTGTCAGTCTTGTATTATAGTGGATGGATTCTTGAGTGGCTCATAATGGCTGCTACTATTTCCTTCAGTCATGTGGAACAGTCAGGGCACATGAGCTTTATTGTGTGAAACACTGCTGGATGTGTCCTTAATACAGCACAACTGAAGGTACTTTGAACAGGAGAATCTGAGTGATTCATCCTGAAAATAAAGTTTGGAACTTTGAAACATTCAAGAGTACACATCCTGACACAATTTATACCCGAATCTTACCTGGCACTCACCTGGCTACTGCAACCCTATACATAATAACTGCTGATGTCATTAGAAAGACAGTTGCGCTGATACTAAATATCCTTTCAAACCAAAACTGTTTGGTTTTATAGTATAGGATTGTGAAAGAAAAAATGATTTGCAACCTCAGTGTTACCTAGGTTCCCATTTGAGACTGTTTGTTCTTCATGTTGTCTCAGGAAGTTTTCCCCTGCCACTGTAGCCACTGACTTCATCATTGGAGATCTAAATGAAAATCTACATCAGGGTTTATGTGAAAGTTGCTATACAGATAAACTAGAACTGAACTGAATTGATATGATATATATGCTAAAGTGCCAGAAAAACTAGCAGAAATATTCTGTCGACAATGAACACCATATTTGCTGCAGAAATTCTGTTGTACTCCAAGGTATAGGATTTCTGTGTTTCACAGCACATTGCATGGCATCCCAGATGTGTTTGATAACGTTTAAATATGGTGACTAAGGTGGAAATGGCAAAACCCAAAACTCAGATGAGTATTCCTCTAACCATAATTGGCATCTCTAGATGTGTGTGGCGGTGCCTTGTCATGTTGGAAGAGACCAAACCCTCCAACAGGACATGCACGACATGGACGGGTGTAACTCATCAGAAAGGCACACATACTGTTCACCTGTCAGAGACACAGAGCCACCACCTGCCTATGTATTTTGCAAAAAACCTGTCTCAAAAAAAAAACAAAAAAACATAGCAGCATGTGATCATTTTTATCTTTTGTTATTTGTGTAAAGTAAATGTAATCTGTGTAGAAGGTAGTGTTGGTTTAGTGTGGAGTATGGAGCACTGGAGAGGAAGTGTTTGGAGTTGAGCTAGAGGGGTAAAGAATAATGTAACATACTTAAGCTCTGTTGAAATAAATACAGTTATGTGATCCCTTGAGTCATGGGCAGTTCATTCAGGGAGAATGTGTGTGTGTGTGTGTGTGTGTGTGGACATGAGTAAATCAAAGACAAACCTGTGCAGAAAGCAGTAAGCGTGCTGAAAAACAAAGTTACTGACAGACTACTTTGCCCAGAGCACAGGAACAAATAACAATAAAAAAACTAATTGGCTCTTTTTTCTGACTCTGCTGTGTTCTCTGGGCAGCAGACTGCCAAGATATATTCTTCTTTACCGTCTCTGAATAGTCTTAATTGGGTGTGAACGATGGAGAGAGAGAGATATTTTGTCTGGCCACATCTGGCATCTGTGTGCTGAAGCATGCTGCAGGATAAAACCTAGACGTTTGTGCATGTTTATGTACCTTACCAGGGAAATTCATGTTTCCCCCATTTATACTCTTGCATTGTTTAAGCAGATGTGTTTTTCACTGTGATAGGCACAAATTTTGACATGAATTGGTGCAATTTGTGCAATCTGTGTGATTCTCTAATTCATCTTCGTAATTTCCATTTGGCACTGCCGTTTGGATATGGCTCTTTGTCTTTGAACCAGAAATAAGTGTGTGAACAGATTTACAGATAGCAACACTTTCATCAACCCAGTCTAATATCACATACAATCTGCATGCAGTTTATCCAGGGACAGGCACAGGCAGGTGGCAATTTGTCACACTGTACACTATAATATACCTCCTGTCTATTAAGACATAATCTCCAATACACATTTAACCAAAGTCTGTTTGTATGGTCGGCATGTTTTATACAATGTAATATCTGAGCACGACTAGAACTGTAGAGCTAACTCTGTCAAAACTAAAGACATTATAAATAACTTTTCAGTCACACTGACCCATATAAGGTCATTAAGGATGATTATGCTTTAAATGCACTTGTTATTAAATTCTGTCCTGCTAGCTTTTGAGCTATTCCGGAGTGTTAGGAGTCACGTGGTGAAAAAAATTTGCCACCAAAGCTGTACTCCTTTAAAATGGTCTTCTATTTTCATAATCAGAAAGTAGGGACATTTCACCACTTAGTCTATTGCATCACCATGGAAAGTAGTCATCTCCCAAAAGATGGTTAGTTTTTATTGATTTATTTATTTTATTTTCAAATGCAATGCAAGACCAGGGCAAGACTAACAGCAGGCGATTCTAAGACAAGCACAATGGTGATGGTGATGATGGTGATGATTCTGCATCCCTTCTTCTCTAAAACCTAATCAGATGTTAACTGAATATAAATGTGAAAAATTAGACGTGGTCCAAGTGTCTGTTAAGGAAATGTTGCAGAATTTTAATTTTTGATAAATATTTCTTGTTGAGCAAATCCTCCATAGAAATTGATATAACCAAAGAATAAAATTTCAGATGTTGTGGACATGGTAATGTAAACTTGTACAACTGCAGTCTTAACCTTTGACTCTTCAAAATAAAACATGTTCATTGTTTGGATACTGAAGGAGAAGTTTTTCTGTTAGCCAGTCTGAGTGCCGAAAGGACTGGTTTATTCAGTTTGAATAGACTGTAGTTATTCAATAATTATAGAAAAAAGTTCAGGTTCTAATTAATGTTACCTTAAATAGACGCATTGGACTCAGCTGGTCTTAACAACAATTTCCAAGTCCATTTCACCCTAAGACCAAAACAAGGCTGATTCTAAATGAGGGCAAGACAGAGACAAGACTTCATACTACAACACTGCTAATTACTATAACAAATTTAGAGCAACTATGAATTACTTTCAGAAACATTTAATAAGCCCTTGTTTATTTTAACTTACCACATATTTAAGAAATCATACACAAAGCAGACAAACTGATTTCTCTCTTTCCGTTAACATGACACATTTTATTACAGAAGGAAATCTCCATTTCTTATATTTCACATGTTACAACAGACTAACACTAGCTCTTGTTGGAAACTTACTGGAACACTGCAACTAAGATTTCACAGAGACATTGTGCAGTGCCATTGTGCTTCTCAAACCTGTGCTCTGGAAAGAGACATTTCAGCATCCCAATCCAGCATTTATTGTAAATTGTACCGTAAGCATATTGTTATGTGATTTGGCATCTATCAAAAGCCCTAAAATTTAAGACTTCCTGGTGCTTTATTAAAACTAGCATTTTGTCTGGTTGCTGTCTTTTACTAAGTCTTGTCTGAAGTTAATCACTTAGAAATATACACAGTGTTACGCACAGACCACTTTACAAACTAAAACCACACATTAAACAGTGAGGCATATGGACCATATCTTTTAGATACCATCCAGTACATATCCAGTCACAGCAGTTCATGAAATCATTCCTCATTAAAATCACTGCAGGAAATAACTTATGAATTTCATGTATTCATCAGTAAAAATTTTGAATTCATTGTGAGGTATAAAATGACAACATCTGCACCATGGAACTGTACAAGACATATACAAGACATAAACTGTACTGATGCAAGAGCGCAAAGATTTTCAATAGACAAGGCAATGTAACCAGAGAATATTTAATGTTTTTCCAGTTTGATTTGCTAACAACTGCTAAATGTCTGCTCAATGGGCCGTCGAGGAAAAAACAAGTCTCCCTGTCAATAACAGTTCTGCTGAGGATGCTTGATTCGTTTCCCCTTTTGCTTCAAGTTTGAACATAGGGCTACAATACAATGGTTTTTACCCACGTTCCTCCAGATTACAGCCATTTTAACAGCCTTGTTGCCTTCCTTTTGAGAAATATTGCACCTTTATAAACAACCTGTTTAAGAATAAATTAAAACTAAAAACATAAAATCAGAAAATTAACAACACATCACAGAAATTCTGGCTAAGTGCTTTTCTAGAGCCCATATTTCTGGAGCAATTCTGACTGCCACTGGCGCTTCCGTTCTGGGAATGCCTGAGGAATCCTGATCTTACGGAAATCCCGAATACACTGCTTCATCTCCTCTTGAGCATTGGGTCTTTCCAGAGTCTTTCTGCGCACCAGTCCTCCCTCACGCAGCCCCACACCACTGGTCAACGACTGGAAGAGCTCGCTGTTGCGCCTTTTATCGGGAAGCTCCATCCACTGCACAGAGGCACCCTTCTTAGGTGGCCTGCCAAGGGTGAGGGTACTAGGGGGACGAGAGACTGAATGCAGGGCCCCACATGGTGCTAGGGAGCCTCCGACTACCTTCTCACGAGGCACCAAGATGGAGCCTCCATCTTGAGGTGATGTGGCTTCTGAATGGGTCTCTGAGCTGGAGGTTGACAATTCATTCAAGGAAGCTCCACTTTCACTGCCCTTGTCTGCCAGCTTCTCAGGCTTGGGTTCCTCACACTCTGCCCTCGGGGACACGGTCCTGCAGGCAGGTCCTGCAACATAAACATCAGCGAAAAGATTTACTAATGAAGTCACACAAGACACACATATACCCAAGATATATACAGGCTATTTATAGGTACAACCAGGAGGAATAATGTGAAAGATACAGTACTGCAATTTGTTGTGTTTTTTTCGCCTTTAGCGCATCAATCCCTTATCCAATTATCCCTCACTGATCAATCATGCAGGGATGCAAAACTCCATTATGAAGCTATGAATCACATCTTGTAAGCTGCATTACTGAGATACAGTGACTGAACTGACTGACTGATTCTGGGGAAAAAAATTTGCTGTAAACTTAAAATGTTGTATGAGGAGGTTGAAAATGGTCTTCTATTTTCATAATCAGAAAGTAGTAGGGACATTTCACCACTTAGTCTATTGCATCACCATGGAAAGTAGTCATCTCTCAAAAGATGGTTAGTTTTTATTGATTTATTTATTTTATTTTAGCGAGAGTTGTCCGAGTCAAATGCAAGACCAGGGCAAGACTAACAGCAGGCGATTCTAAGACAAGCACAATGGTGATGGTGATGATGGTGATGATTCTGCATCCCTTCTTCTCTAAAACCTAATCAGATGTTAACTGAATATAAATGTGAAAAATTAGACGTGGTCCAAGTGTCTGTTAAGGAAATGTTGCAGAATTTTAATTTTTGATAAATATTTCTTGTTGAGCAAATCCTCCATAGAAATTGATATAACCAAAGAATAAAATTTCAGATGTTGTGGACATGGTAATGTAAACTTGTACAACTGCAGTCTTAACCTTTGACTCTTCAAAATAAAACATGTTCATTGTTTGGATACTGAAGGAGAAGTTTTTCTGTTAGCCAGTCTGAGTGCCGAAAGGACTGGTTTATTCAGTTTGAATAGACTGTAGTTATTCAATAATTATAGAAAAAAGTTCAGGTTCTAATTAATGTTACCTTAAATAGACGCATTGGACTCAGCTGGTCTTAACAACAATTTCCAAGTCCATTTCACCCTAAGACCAAAACAAGGCTGATTCTAAATGAGGGCAAGACAGAGACAAGACTTCATACTACAACACTGCTAATTACTATAACAAATTTAGAGCAACTATGAATTACTTTCAGAAACATTTAATAAGCCCTTGTTTATTTTAACTTACCACATATTTAAGAAATCATACACAAAGCAGACAAACTGATTTCTCTCTTTCCGTTAACATGACACATTTTATTACAGAAGGAAATCTCCATTTCTTATATTTCACATGTTACAACAGACTAACACTAGCTCTTGTTGGAAACTTACTGGAACACTGCAACTAAGATTTCACAGAGACATTGTGCAGTGCCATTGTGCTTCTCAAACCTGTGCTCTGGAAAGAGACATTTCAGCATCCCAATCCAGCATTTATTGTAAATTGTACCGTAAGCATATTGTTATGTGATTTGGCATCTATCAAAAGCCCTAAAATTTAAGACTTCCTGGTGCTTTATTAAAACTAGCATTTTGTCTGGTTGCTGTCTTTTACTAAGTCTTGTCTGAAGTTAATCACTTAGAAATATACACAGTGTTACGCACAGACCACTTTACAAACTAAAACCACACATTAAACAGTGAGGCATATGGACCATATCTTTTAGATACCATCCAGTACATATCCAGTCACAGCAGTTCATGAAATCATTCCTCATTAAAATCACTGCAGGAAATAACTTATGAATTTCATGTATTCATCAGTAAAAATTTTGAATTCATTGTGAGGTATAAAATGACAACATCTGCACCATGGAACTGTACAAGACATATACAAGACATAAACTGTACTGATGCAAGAGCGCAAAGATTTTCAATAGACAAGGCAATGTAACCAGAGAATATTTAATGTTTTTCCAGTTTGATTTGCTAACAACTGCTAAATGTCTGCTCAATGGGCCGTCGAGGAAAAAACAAGTCTCCCTGTCAATAACAGTTCTGCTGAGGATGCTTGATTCGTTTCCCCTTTTGCTTCAAGTTTGAACATAGGGCTACAATACAATGGTTTTTACCCACGTTCCTCCAGATTACAGCCATTTTAACAGCCTTGTTGCCTTCCTTTTGAGAAATATTGCACCTTTATAAACAACCTGTTTAAGAATAAATTAAAACTAAAAACATAAAATCAGAAAATTAACAACACATCACAGAAATTCTGGCTAAGTGCTTTTCTAGAGCCCATATTTCTGGAGCAATTCTGACTGCCACTGGCGCTTCCGTTCTGGGAATGCCTGAGGAATCCTGATCTTACGGAAATCCCGAATACACTGCTTCATCTCCTCTTGAGCATTGGGTCTTTCCAGAGTCTTTCTGCGCACCAGTCCTCCCTCACGCAGCCCCACACCACTGGTCAACGACTGGAAGAGCTCGCTGTTGCGCCTTTTATCGGGAAGCTCCATCCACTGCACAGAGGCACCCTTCTTAGGTGGCCTGCCAAGGGTGAGGGTACTAGGGGGACGAGAGACTGAATGCAGGGCCCCACATGGTGCTAGGGAGCCTCCGACTACCTTCTCACGAGGCACCAAGATGGAGCCTCCATCTTGAGGTGATGTGGCTTCTGAATGGGTCTCTGAGCTGGAGGTTGACAATTCATTCAAGGAAGCTCCACTTTCACTGCCCTTGTCTGCCAGCTTCTCAGGCTTGGGTTCCTCACACTCTGCCCTCGGGGACACGGTCCTGCAGGCAGGTCCTGCAACATAAACATCAGCGAAAAGATTTACTAATGAAGTCACACAAGACACACATATACCCAAGATATATACAGGCTATTTATAGGTACAACCAGGAGGAATAATGTGAAAGATACAGTACTGCAATTTGTTGTGTTTTTTTCGCCTTTAGCGCATCAATCCCTTATCCAATTATCCCTCACTGATCAATCATGCAGGGATGCAAAACTCCATTATGAAGCTATGAATCACATCTTGTAAGCTGCATTACTGAGATACAGTGACTGAACTGACTGACTGATTCTGGGGAAAAAAATTTGCTGTAAACTTAAAATGTTGTATGAGGAAACAGAAGTGTCAGCATGAATTATGCCAATCACAAACCTTAATAAAGCAACCAATTATATTTCCATAAGAAGATGAGGTTATTTTTACAGGCTCAAACCGAATAGAAAAAACTCTATAACCTTTATTCATTCATAGATCATTATTCCGCACTGGTCTATAAACAAAGGGTTTGGGGTAGAAAACATCATAACCTCACTGGGTGCCAAATGCAGGTGCTAATTGGTGATTAGAGGCTGATATCAGGGGCATGCCTAGTCTGTGAGGAGACCTGGGACTTAGCCTCAAGAAGAAATGTTATTCTATGAAATCTTTACCAAATCTTTCACACATTCAAGAAGTTTTAGTGTAGAGCAGGGGCATGCCTAGACTGTGAGGACTCTCTCCTGCCCTCCTCATATTCTCTCTCTCTGTCTGTTTGCCTGCCTGTGTTCTTGCTCTCAGTACAGGGCCACGTTCAGCTCAAGCTGCCACAAACTGGGTTTTGGACTTCAAGTTGCCTCGTGACCCCTACCGGAGGGAGACGTGAAATCCACCTGACCACGGACGATGCTCATTGAAATGCATTGAATTTCGCACTCGAAAATTCACGAATGTTCATAATGCAAATCTGGTATCAGAAAAGACCCGGGGCTAATGAGAAAAGACCTGGGGCTATAACCCTGTAGCCAGGGCCTAGGCATGCCCCTGGCTGATATTGAGGCACTGGGGAACCAAGGAGCTACTCTCCCCAGGGTAATTAGGCATGCTTATAAACAGACAATTTACAACTAAACACACACCCCACTTTAGCTATCTAAATTTTACAAGATTGTCATCCCAAAAGATTGAGTCCCAAAAATTTTTCCTAATCATTTATTTAAGAAAAATAAATGTTATGGTATTCAAAGACTTTATAGTAAAAAGAGTTTCAAAGAGTTTATAGCCGGAAGTGGTACACTGCCTTACGGCACAGGGGTCTTTTCACAGCACCAATTTACACAACTATCACGTACACCTCAATCTGCAATTATGCCTATCTGCATTCCAGGAACAGGACATTCTTTCTTTTTTATTAAAAGAAGTGTGACCCAGGCAGCATTTCTAAGTTTATAATTATTAGAAACCTATGAAAGATTGTAGTTATCTACAATCAGAAAAAAACAAAACAAAACATAAAACTTATACAATATATACCCCCCCTCACACACACACATACAATACACACATTTTTTGCATGTGTGCATGTCAAAAACTTTTCCAATATGTTTATAAATGTATATTTATACACACCAATGTGCTGCATTTATTGTTCTGCACTGTACATTCTGTACATACAACATATAACAAAAATATTACCGGTCTGTCACTTTGCCAAGTACACTAGAAATCAAGCGAAAACACTTCTGTGATCTTAAAATGGCTTTACTTGCTTATCTTCTACCCAGCAGTGACAGTAACATTTAAGGCTGAGTTTCCAAAGCAGCAGGAGGCATTAATAACCTGGGTGTATCACTGCCACACTTCTTAGCCTAGGACTGTAACACTGGGTATTCCACCATGAGCATGGGGAATTTCTGAAAACAGCAGGTACACAAGTTAAATTCATCAGTCAATGAATATACTGTTGGCCCCTAATGCTCATTCAGGTTGGCGTTATATGCCTGACCATCACAGCACATGCCAGTAACAAGAAGTTTGACAATATCATGACAGCCCTTATGAATTATGACCAGCATACCACCCCTCCCCCACCCCCGAGTCTTGTGGACAGGATCGTCTGGTTATCACACGCAATATGAACATTCCCCTAGCATGTCAGTTCATATTTTGTTCATATTGTTAGAATATGTCAGTTCCTGCAGTGATACTATTTCTGTGGCCATAAAGATGGCATCATGGTGCTCTTAGATGTCAGGATGCCCATGAAAATGCATAAAGTATATTATGAGTATAGAAAACCAAAAGTATTTCCAAGACAGTAGTGACATGTGGCAAATAATGCAGGGCATATAGGCCAATATTACCAATTACAGGACATCACCTTCCTCTGACAGTAATGCTTTCCTTCTAGATATACTGAATAACTTCTACGTTTGTAAGGTTTCAGACAGGGACCCAAATGCAGATAAGAGTATAGTATTTATTAGGCAATAAAAAACACAACAAAAATA
>JAOVVF010000036.1:19905180-19938367 GCA_028565595.1 Duopalatinus emarginatus | reverse complement strand
AAAGTAGGAATTTCATTGTACAGGGAAACTAGTTTCCTTACTGTGCATATGACAATAAAGCTTTGAATCTTGAATCTCATCCCATAGAAGATCAACAGGATGATGTCTTGCTAATATCTTGGTGCCAGATACCAAAACAGAGGTCTTGTGGAGTCCAAGCCTTGACGACTCTGAGGCAGGCAGTTGTAATGTTTTGAATGATTGGTGTATTACAAGAAATTCCTTAAATTTTGCAACCCTATGGATGGTCCACTTGCATGGCGGTCATAGGCACATGCTGAGGGGAAAACCCACCCACCCTCATTCATTATCTAAGCTGCTAATTGAATTCTACTTCTGCATTGCAGCGGTTGCTAAAGTCTATCCAAGTATTAGGTAGAAGGCACGGAAACACCCTGGACAGGTAACCAGTCCATCACAAGACAGACAGACAGATACTCACATATACACTCACTCCTACTAGCAGTTAAGTTTCTTTTATTCACCTGACTGCATGCTTTTGAAGCATGGGAGAAAACCAGAGCTCCTGAAGGAAACCTACGCAGACACTCAGTGAGGCATCAAACCCAGGCCTTGCTTGTTGTAAAGCGACAGCACTGTGCCTCTGTGCTGCCCAACCCACCCACTATCAACCTCATATTCTCAGAAACAATGCCAGGCTTTTCCAGCACTCACTGTACCTTACTACATCCCGTTGCTATGACTCCCATAGCTCAAAGTGCTGCCTGTGCATCCCCAGGTGTGGGAATTATCTCATTAAGATCCAATGTATACTCATTAGGTTATCATAAATTTTGCATGACAGTGTTTTTATGTTTATATGCCTGTATTAATTCACAAAGCCTCATTAGATTGTACCCCTGGTCTCTCTTTAAAAGGCATTGATCTCAACCTAAAGGCTTCTGCATCGAGCAGTGTGGGTGATCTTTTACCTGCAAACAGCATGCATGATTTCTTATCAGGTTTCAGCTACAATGCAGACTTAAATGCACATAAGAGGTCTGTAATGAATTGTGGAATAGCCCGGTCTGTCTCTTGGGTAGATATAGGGTATTAGAAAATGGATCATTTGGTCATCTGTCAAAGTGCTGAATACAGCTTTATTTTTGAACAGCCTACAGCACATTCATGACTGCTGCTGAGCAGAAATTATAAACTGAAATTATAGGCAATGTGTCTGTTCTAATGACAGTCCAATGTGGCTACAACAGTAAAACAGGTGAATACTAGAATTACTGTCACCTAAGATGTGTGTCGATGCACACCCTCACTCAGTACCTATGTATGGTTATAGTCATGAGGTAATAACTTTGGTGGTAATAACTGGTTCTTGACAGGAAAAAGAGCACACAGGAACGATCCACTATTTAATGAAGAAAACTTTCCTGGTGGTTTAGAATATAATAGCAGAACCACATATCTGTCCAATACTACTACTTCTACTATTACTAATACTACTACTAATAATAATACAATAAAATATATATTGTTTATTCTGATTATTGTTTGCATTGCCTACTGCCCTGTTTAATCCTCTTCAGTTATGTGGAATAAGTTTTAATTAAGCAATAAAATGGAAAACTATTCAACAATGGAAATCAAATGGGAGACAACCCACAGCTAAGAATATTTGTCTTCCACAGCCATTTCATTACCAATCCCTGCACCTAAGCCAGCAACGCTTATCTAAAGTAATGAAATAATTTTAAACTTTATTTAACTGATAAAACTTCTAGTACACAATTTTCAGGAGGAAACTTGCAGGCTTGTTATCTGCTCGATGGCTGTGTGTGATCTAATTCCACGGTTAGAAAAGCACATCCATATCTGTTTGAATGCTGATGAATGCCATGGTGGTGTACAAGTATCACATAGATTCCATGCATGAGCATTCAGATGCCAGATGCTGACAGGTCCTACAGTACTGTGTGAACAAATACTCTATGGGGTCAGTATGCATGATTAATGTATCAATAGCACACTATTCTACAAAGTTGCAACCCTGCCCAATAAAATATTCAGAAATTGAAATTGTGACTAAAGGTGGGCCTATAAAGTGGAAACTGAATTCCAGATCATACACTGTTTATAACTTTTGGTGTAAAGGGTTCAAGCTGATACATCACTCTTGGTATTATCTTGACACTGACACATTTTTCGCATACTCATGTAACCGAGGTGTTTCTAATGCTTGCTATTTCACCAATGAGAACAATATTTATATGGACAGCATGGATAACCAAAGACTGTAATGCTAATTGTAGGTAATTTTGGTAATTTTTTTTTAAGTACATCTGGCACAGGTTTACTACTACATTAGGTACACTGATCTAGGAATCTTAAATTAAATATATATTTTTTCAGGTTAAATCTTCAGACCACAGCTTTCAAAATAAAATAAGATTTTTTTTTTGCTATGCATTCCTCAACCTTTACACTCACAGAAATATTTTTCTTTATTATTTCTTTCAACAACCCTACTGTATTATAACACTAAGTAACAAAGGTTGATTGCAGTCGACTGGTGGTGCTTTGGCCTCTGAGTGATAGGGAATTTCTAGATGGTTTTGCAATCAACTAGTGACAACCATAAACCGAAAGAAAATCAAAAACATCACCCACAAATAATAATCACCCTTAAAAAACACACCAGACGTAGGTTTGAATATAAATAGCCTCAAAATAAATTGGTAGGCTCTTACTGTTGTTAGATCTGCTTATCTCTTCCCTGTTACAAAAGTTATTGATTAACCATTGCTTGACCAGCACCCAAACCAGCACCCAAACACTAATACTACTTATATCTAGTAGCCTCTAGTAGTATGTCTTTATAACTTTTGTTTTAAGACAAAATGTAAAATAATACACAAAAACTTCTGAAATATAAAGTCAGATAATTTGGTATCTAGTTATAAAGGGGACCATATAAGCATAGCTTCCCTGAAGGGCCATAATTTAAGGCAATATATACACAATATATACAAAAAGCCTTTACGACTAGAAATAGAAATTGTTTCATTACAATTTATTTCAGTTGCTGTGAAGAAACTACATAATACATAATTAGGATTATGCATTAGCTACATAATACATAATTAGGATCATGCATTTTTTTCCTGTTACTGTTTAAATGCTACTATATACTAAGCAGAGATATAAAGGTGAGAGCTGGTGAAATAGCCTGCAGCAAAACAAAACACAGATCAGATTTTATAAAATATATAATATATTTATAGAGGTATAAATAAGGTATAATCTGCTCCTGTTCTTTTAATCGTGTTTGGTAGAACTGTTATAAAGATGTTTATAAAATGTTATAAATATAGTTAAATCGTAAATTGTGCCTTAAATAGTTTACAAATAAATGTCGTTATTACTCTTACTGCTTTCTGACATACACAGCCATGTTACACATACCAATTTAATTTTACAGATTAGAAAAACATTTTTTTGTATATTTTGTCATTACCTGAAACTTGGGCTGTGCGACCTAAATGTCATATACCGATATAGGTCTATTCCTATCATGATAACAATACATATCACAATATAGCACGTTTTCTGTAAATTCAATGATTTTTAGACAATGTATTGACAATAATTTTTTAAAATAAAATGACCACATGGAAAAACCTAATTATAAATTGAATTATACCAGTTAGTTCCATTATTACACGACAAGATCATATTTTTCCGTCTTCTTTATCGTAAAATCTGTCAGTAAATGCTGATAACGGAACTGTAGTATAATTACAATAATACACTCGAAGTTTGTCCTGTATCATGAGATGTTGGCAGTGGTGTACTAAACTACGGTACTCTGCCTGTGGCCTCGTGCCTACAACTGTAGCACACTAGTGCCAGTATCTCATGATATAGCACAAACCTCGAGTGTATTATTGCTTAAATACTCAAAGTCAAACAATTAAGGGTATTTCCTGTCTTATGGTGTGCTGTGGGAAAATGACTCTTTCAATGTCTGGGTCTGGGATTTGTTTTGTACACTTGACTGTTGTTTTGTGGCTCTCCACAGGATGCTCTCTTCGTACTGTTCAACATGATCTTTGACAACTGCAGTAAACTGTCTTTTGTGACACAGTGAAATAGAACATTTTTCTACTATCACACGATATATAACATCATATTGCACACCCCTTTTTGTACATATGTGTGTTCCAGTCTCTTCGTTTGTATATGTGTTCAGTTCCTGGTTTATCACAGACAGAGCCCTCTGCACGTCCTTGTGTCTCGCAAACCCAAAGCCTTTGCAACCAAACCTGCTGAAGGTGTCCCTCAGCTCAGGTTTTTCACATAGACATTTGTAAATGGTTGAGATCGGGAGCCCGCTGCTCACGGGTACTGAAGGGCTCGATGGACACTTGTCATGGTCGTTCAGGAGCATTCCATGTTCATTGCCCTTTCAGCTGCCTCTGCAGACTCAAACTGAATGCGTCCGTAGCTTTTCGACTCAATAACCTTGCAGGACAGAACCATCCTGAAAGCTGAGAGTATATCAAAAAGGGCCACAGAGAAGATAGAAGGTTGCCCTTTCCACTGGTCCTCAGAGTGGAATCCTTCTGATCCCACATTACTCTCATAGGCCAAAGCAACGTGAGGAGCCAGTGTTCCTGTCCCTACAGACATAAATGGACTGAATGTGTCCTTCAGTGTGGAATGTCTGAGACAGCAGATCTCCGTCGGATGCAGATCTCTGTCATAGAGGGAAGCAGGATTTATTTTTTCAGCAGGAACTGACTAAAATAGTGGCATGTCACTGCTAAAATGGATGAAATTGCTGCTAAAATAGCACATTGGAAACCAGAGAGAATTTTTTGTTCATCCAGATCGTATTTGCACTGGAAATACTATTAATGACATATATAGCACCGAGTGGTCTTGTCGTGCAGTACGTGAGAAACCCCGTAAGAGCATGGATTCCTCTTAAAGTTCTTTCTTATGTCATCACTGGTAGTTTTTCCTTGCCACTGTACCCTCTAGCTTGCTCATTATTGATCTACATTTCTGTAAAGCTTCTTTGTGTTAGTGGCTGTTGTTGAAATAGCTGTACAAACAAAATTTTATTTAATGAATAAAGATTATATAAATGGAAACAGAGCTACAGGTAAATAACTTTACTGAGAGCATACACATAGTATAGATAGCACAGCATCAAGTTTATTTTACTATTATTAGTATTATTGTTACACAATGCCTCTGGAGAAGAATTTGAAAAAAAAAATAAGGAATGCTATTTAAAAAAAAGCTGACAAAATGTTGTTATCAGATACGTACTTGATACTACTGGCTTTTTTTTCTTTAATTAAAAAATCTTTTTAAAAGATGTTATATGACAGTATTTCTATATCTATTGGTGATGCATTAAAATAAGGACTTGTTTTCATGACCTGTATAACAATAAATAAATAATTTCAGCATGAATGAAACACTGACACTATTATGTGAGCAACTAAAACATCTGCATGCACATGAGGTAAAAAAAAACCAAAATAAAAAACAAAATAAACAAGCTTTTGGGCAAAATATGTATGCACCTGATTTTACGCATGGGTGAACAATGACAATGGCCAAAATTATTATTTTTTGCACATCTTAGTCACTTTTAAACGTAATTCAGCATCAATATACTCTCTCCCAAAGCAGCGGTCTTAACTCTCCTTGTTCAGTGTTTCAGCTGTTTGGATAAACATTATTCTCCTCTGTGGAATTTATATAGCTGGAACTTTATTATGCGCATCCAGATAGAAATATTTGCCAGCAAACTATTCATAGTTTCACAGCAAAAGACATTTGCCGAACACAGTTATATGAATGGAAGACAGATATATGAATGGAATAATGAATGTTACCTTGTTCTTATTAAAACAGTGAGTCCTGATGAAAGGGTCTATAAGGGCCTTTTTTAATGGGGCTGACTGCCTGTAGTACAGCTCTGACAATACTGCAGCATGGGGAACAAGGAATGCATATAATTTTATCATTCTATGTCCAATATAAAAGTGAATGAAAAATGGCTGAGAGCTTTTCTCATTGTTCCATAACCCATTTCTGTGCATCAGGCATGCACACAGTCCTGGCATCATTATGACTTTACACACTAAAGCACCAATGTGCTGTGAAGAGGATGACAGCCAGACTGCATTTAATGGATATGTCAATATCCGGCTATACTACTTATGTCTATATATAACTTGGCCTCTATATCAGGTGTTTACGCCTTCCATTAATGCCCATTGTCAAGGTTGATTGATTCCTTTATATATTCAGTGAGCCTTGCCCTCCGCATTCTTCTGGTTCTTAAGATCTGGCTTACAAAGGATTGAGCTGTTTGTACACATTTCTGCTCTCATTTTGGCTGGTGTGGAATGCAGATTACGATGGAAGCTCTAAAGAGCCACCATTCCTTGACATTTCTTTTGTGGTGGCAA
This sequence comes from Duopalatinus emarginatus, assembly GCA_028565595.1. Lineage (NCBI taxonomy): Eukaryota > Metazoa > Chordata > Actinopteri > Siluriformes > Pimelodidae > Duopalatinus > Duopalatinus emarginatus. The sequence continues at coordinate 19,931,921 of JAOVVF010000036.1, read as the reverse complement.
ATGGAAATTTCAGGACAAATTCTACATTTCAATTTGTTTTGTCAGGTAGGAGATTTTGACAAAAGCACTCCAGCAGAGAGTGTGATGAAAACAAGCACGACCATTTACGTTTGAGGACAGTTATGGCTGATGAGGACCAGCACCCACCTCCTGGGATGAAATTGGCAGAACAACCACCGTCTTAATCATAAGGGTGTGTGAAGGTACCTGGAGGATGAGCGCGTCTGGCAGATGACAAGGATTTATTTGTCAGCCTCCTGTGTGTGTATGTGTGTGTGTGTGTGTCTGTGCCATCTCCTCACTGACAGAGATGCAATCAGAGTTTACATTCACCCAGAGAGACAGAGCACTCACCCATGCATACCAGTCACTCATTCAGTGGAATAATAATGAGACATGACAATATGCCACTGCAGTAAGGACCACCTTAGTACACTCACTCACAGATAGACATGAACATCCTTTCAAATATGCAGTGCCTGAGCAAACAGCTGCTTGGCACCAGTCTTCGCCTCTAAACATGACCTTTAGGATCTGTGCAATATTAAGACAAATACGCAGCTTTCCCCTGGCATTTCATTAGAAATTGCTGCAAGAAAATGTTTAACAGCAGGACTACAATACTCAGCATGTAATTCATTATTTTAGCAAGTGTAAAAAAAAATCATTTCACTGTTACTTGATTCATTTTATTTATGTTTGTCTTTATTAACCCTAGACCACTAGAGGTTGCAGCCACAATATAGTCCAGTAAATCCTGGATTAAATACTCTCCTATGGTGTATTCAGAAATAACATTTTCCCCTTACACGCCCACAACTGCTTAGCGCTGTTCTAACCGACAGGGCAGAAAGTAATGCCATCATTCCCACTGAGACAGCATGGCCAAATTGGCTCTCGGATACCTGGCCACAATTGAGAAGCCTGATGAGAGGATGAACAATCAATTCAGAATCACTCAGATGCCCAACCACACATTGTTTTAATGCCACAAAGTGCAATATTTGTATTGTACAAAGCGCTTTTCAAATTTTATTTTTCCTCATGCTTTGACAAACTGCTGCAATAAAGCCATCATAAGTGTTTTTGAATACAAATTGGATGTATTTTATTTCAGTACAAAGCTCAGGTTCTCTCAGTGATCCTCTCTGTCCTTATAAAAGTTACAAATGATTAAAACCATAATAGAGAAATTTTAACTTAATGAACAATACTGGTACCTGATCAGTCAGACTCAGGATACTGTGGTTCAAAGTTAGAGTAAGTGCTGACATTTTATACAGCGTGTAGTGATTGTTGGTCTTTTCCTATTAACATTTATATAAAAACTTCTAGGAAATCCAATCAAAAGTAGAGTTATGAGATCATTTGTAATTTAATTGTTAACTTTCTGAAGTAAAATTAATTTAGCAGGCAGATAAAATAAGCTTTACTATGAGATACAGGAGAGAAGACTAATGTCTGGCATTAATTTACTAGGCAGTGATGGATCTTTCAGCTAATATTCTAACCACTACTGGTACAGTAGCATTGGAATATCCTGAGAGAAAAAAATATTACTACATATTAGTAGACACAGACCATTGTTGCACATACTCTATTATATCTACTGTCTTCTACCAGGCTTTTCCTCTCCTTGCCTCCTCTGTTCTTATCTGTTCCTCTCTAAGCTCCATCACCCATCCCTAATACATGTCTTATTGTCTATGAATGTAAACAGAGACTTAATTATAAAAATGAATACACTGGCTGGTTTTTACCAGTTAGTAAATTCAGTCAACTACACCTGTGTATGTTATGTGGTGGACTCTCCTGGTGTGTGAAAGAAATACCGGCACAGTGTCACAGCCACAGAAATATGTATGCTGTTAGCTGTACTCACACTGCTTTAGTCAGGCATAAAGTGTGTAGATAGATTAGGTTGCAGTGTAGTCGTTACTTAGAGGGACAATAGCTGGGATAAGAGCTAAAGCTAACCCAGCTTGAACCTGAGAGAGCGAGAAGGGAGACGCATCTTTGCCCCCACCTACTATGCTATGTTTACCTACCTCCTACCACATTTGTGTTTTGGAAATCTTGGAAAATACACAAGGAAAGTGATTTTATTAGAGGTGTGTAAGAGCATCTGCTAAATGACAATGTAACACAGCCTTTTTGTGCTGTTAGCAGCATAAACTCACACAGACATTTAAAATTTTACAATCTTTAAAAATATAAAACGTTGTATACACTGGGTAATCCTAAAAGATGCAATATACTGCCACAAGATGTAAATCTTTCCCTTTCACGTTCACTAAAAATATGTAAGTATAAGACTTGGGTTTGCTTAATAATTTATCAGTATGAGCAATGGGGGATACAGCAAAGATATGCATACTATTTATTGCTTCAGTTCCTGTTTGATAATGTTCTTTTGACCCTCATTAAGCACCAATTTTCAATATTTACCCATTTCTCTGTGCTGTAACCGTCTCTGACACACCGGAACAAGTCAGTGCCCTTCCTCAGAGCTCCCTGGACAGCCATAATTATGCTAATAGAGCATAGATGAGGAGGGAGTGAGGGAGCAGAGAAAGGGCTTCCCATGAGGTATACACCAATCATGTAAAACTCAGATGACAAGACTGTCTACAGCCCTGCATGTACATGGCCTCCAGTGACTGCCCGCCCCCCTTCTGTTCAAACTGCGCTGTTCAGTTTGCATTCACTCTTACTCGTCCATCTCTGATGCTTTCCCGCATTAGAGCTCTTTGCCCCCTTAATCTATTAGAGATAAACTCTTTGCTTCTCTGCCTTTCTACATCTGCCACGTTTCTACCGTGGCGCCTGCCCTCCTCTTCTTTTTTCCTCTCCATGTGCTGCTTCTGCCTTGTCCCCATCTCTGAGACTACATCCAGTGTACTGAACCTTCACAATGCAGACTGACAGAGGTGGAGAAAGGGTAATGGGTGTGAGGTGCTTTGAATTGGGCTCTATTTAGAAGCTCAGAGAAGAGTGACAGAGAAAGAAACAAAGAAAGCAGGAGTGTGTTTTTATAAGAAAGAGAAATGCTAGTGATTCTACTCTGGTTGTAATTTCATGACGTAACACTAAAGACACACACGGTCTTATCTGTGCTGTGCAGTGCTGGGATTAACACCGAAGTTCTATTAACTTCCTTAAAACCACAGCCATGCCTCCTTCTAGTCAATCACTCGCACCTTTTATCTGCGTGTTTCCTCCATGCAGTCTATTCATACACTGAGCCTTATCTCTGTACACACTCTTGCAGACCCACACCCACAATCTCGAAATTTCCCATACACACATATCTTTACACGGACACACAGCTCTGTTGAAACTCTTTGAAAGCTGCAGAGCTTGACAGCACAGGTCTCACTCAAACATCAACTCAGCCATGGATTCAGGCTTGGATTTGCTGTGATTACAAACCATGTACAACTAGTACTAGTGCTGTTTTATTTTCTTCTTTTAAAATTGGAGTTCGGCCGGAGCAGACAGGGGAAGGACAGGCAGACAGACAGACAGTGAAACACTAATGTAACACAAACCAAGGAAGATAGAAGAAGCTTGTGGTGCATACAAAGCTGTTCCTGTCCTGCTAATTGTTTGGTGTTAAATACTCTGAGTGTGGTCACTATGTAGTAACTTCAAAACATACAAGCTCTCATGAAACAAAATAACACCCTCCAACCCCCCCCCCCCCAATAATAAAAAAAACCACCTGATTTATCTCAGACCTGAGGGAAAGCACTGTAATGAGCAGACTATTGCACAAACCCAGCAAATAATGCCTGGAATAATATTTCTTATTTGTTATCACTGGTGCAATTTTGGGCTTGAATCCACATTCACTCATTTAAGCCTGTGGCATAAAGGGCTCCAATTATCACACATATCTGCATAGCGAAAAAGAAACAAGCTCGCCCGGCTTTCTATGTGTGTGTAAATGTGAAATATATGAGAAATTAAAGGATAGCAACAATAGATACAGGTATGGCAGAGAGGTAGGACATTAGAATTTTTTTTCGTAAAGAGTAACCAGAGACATGTACCAATATGTGAAAGATGTAGAAGGGCTGAAGAAGTGACAAAATAAAAGAGAAAGTTATGTTAGGAAAAATAAGTATTTCTCTATTACTTACTGAAGAAGATGTATTCAGTGTAGCTACTCCAAATCTTATCATCTCTGTAATGGTTAACAAAGGCAGATGTCCCAGTGGAATTGCAAGACACCATGTGAAAGCCGGCTTCGCTCAGTCTGTCGAAGGCCTGCTCTAGGTAGGTGAACTTCAGGTAGAAGCGTGACGTGTACTTCTCAGGTGGCCGGTCTGGGTCACGGCTCTCGTTCAGACTCTCACCAAACACCTCTTTGGCCAGAGCGATGCGCCCACACACCATGATCCTTGCCACGCGCCTGAACTTGGCATCAGCTTGGTTGTCCCTCACTGTAGTATAGGAGCCACGGTAGCCAAGTGTGATGAACCCTGACCGCTTTTCCAAGCTTGGGGTACGCCCAGGTAGCTCGCTGCTCTGAGAGCTCTCCTCGATATCACTGTGGCAGCCCTCATCATTGAGCGAGCCCTGCTTGGCAATACGTGGTGGCCCCAGAAGCCTCAACAGCTCATTCAGCTGGAAATGCTCAGCCTCACGCTGCAGGCGTTCACGCTCAGGGAAGTGCTCGGGTAGAACTACATGCCTGTCACGCAGAAAGTCCAGGACATAGCGGAACAAGAAACCATCACGGTCGATGAAGAAGCGGCCACGGCTGTCTCGGGGTAGCTCGCCAGGTGCCCGTCGGGCAAACATGGCATGAAGCGTGGTGTCTGGAACACTGAGCAAGGTGGTACGCTTAGTCACATAAACCTGGCCACCAACATTTAGCTCGATCACCTCTGGGAAGGGGCTGCACACCTCGCTGATGGGCAGCACCGTCTCCTTCATGGCCATGGTCCAGATTGGAAAAGCAGGAGGAGAAAGGCTATTGAAGAAAGTATGCAGGAGGTCAGAAAGCAGGACTGAGGAGATCCATGGAGCAGCAGAGGACTGAACTGGACTAGTAGAAGATAGAGATCAGTCAGGTCTTCAGCACTTCATCGGCAAGGAGGTTTGAAAGTTTGAGAGGGAGAGGACTACATCTCTGCTGAAAGAGACAAAAAGAGAGATGGGAAGAGGGTAGCCCCTTCAGCGGCAGCAACTCAAGATAGAAAGCAAAGGAGTGTGAAACAGAGAGGAAGAGAGAGGCACAGGGAGAGGCACAGGGAGAGGGAGAGGGAGAGAGTAAAGCCTCACTGAGAGGCTTCACATCATTTGTCCATGGTCAGGGGAAGCCACAGTGACATCATTCACAGTTCAGGGGGAGGAGAGGTAAAAGGCTCTGCCTTTTAAAGGACCAGTGGTGCATCAGAGTAATAATACAGCCTCAGAAAAAAAACACTAATATTAATCAGGCAATTCCTGATTAATATAGTACACTTAAATTACAGTACATTAAGGTCTGCTTGTGGGAGTGAGGTGGAATTACAGCTCTATGCCACAAAATTGGTGTGTTGTCAGGTTGAATTCCTATTCATGTTCTGGCACAGGAGTGATAAAAACAGGCATGTAATTTGATATTCTCTGGAGAATAAAGACAGATTAGCTGTGCTTCTCACATTGTCACTGCCAATCCATTACAAAACACACACACACACACACACACACACACACACACACACACACACACACATTTTTAGTATACCACAGCTCCATCTAATGGACAATCATAACAACAAGTGTATTACATCTGGTTTGTAAAATAACACCTCATGCACTCATAATTATTAATCCTGCTCACATCTCTTACAACAGACGAATATACTGGGTTCTCCTATTTGTAGCAGCAATCATAACATGAACTTGTCCCCTATCTGAGCTTTGTAACCAGGTAACAGAGTAAACATTGCATCTCACTAATGACTCCCAAAGAGATGAACACACTCGTTACTGAGAATTTCTCAACCATTTCATGACCATTTCATGTATGTGTACTCAGTTCCACAACTGTTTCATTCATTAAGCCTCAAGAAGCAATCATCTGAGCCCAGATGTATACACTTATACACAATACGTCTACAATACAAAACACTCATCTAATCTTGGCGTTCTCTCAGTAGCTGACTCTCTGCCAAGCATGTATATGAAATTATATGAAATGCCAAAGCCTGGACTGAAGTGAGCTAAAAAAAACTGATACACCAGTCTACGTGGTAGGTCCCTCATGAGGACATGGACTCCACAAGGCTTCGGAATACACTATAGGCAATGAACACCATACTTCCTTCAGAACGGTCCACAATTCTGTTGTGTTCTGACGTCTGGGATTTCTGTGTGATGTGATTATGAATGTTTAAATCTACTGACTTAGGTGGGAATGGCAAAACCCCAAACTCAGATGAGTGGTCCTCTAACCATAATTTGGCGTCTCTAGATGTGTGTTGTGGCAAATCCATCAAAATGAACGCAGCTCATGAACAGGCCAGAAGCCAACGTGTCAGAAAGGAAGCACACATACTGGTTACCTGTCAGAGATTGTTTTAGACACACCAGGGGTCCCATGTAAGGCCAACTAAACAAACCCCAAAATATTATAGGGCCACCACAAATCTGTACCATTTTTTTTTTGCTAGTTCAGTGTATGCTTTCATTGTTTAACATTTGTCAGTGGAATGGATTAGAAGATAAAATAAATCTGATCTGATCCCTGTTAGGTGTTTCAGGTCCATATCAGCTGTGATGCCTGAATACTCAAAGCATTAAAGCATTCATAACCTATCTTAGATAAATTGGCAATGTTTCAGCGTACTTCAGAGCCATTTCCTGCCATGTCAGAGAACAAATCCATCATCAACATAAGAAAAAAAAAATTACCAAACCTATATGGCGTCAAATTCAGCTACAAACTCAAATGTATGAGAATTTTTTTATTTATTACTGATCATCAGCTACTCGGCCAAACTGATAACTTGTGATAACAGTGTAATTTATCAGAGTCACATTAGGAATTCAGCCCTGTCTGATAGTGCTCCGCAGGAGAAATAACAAGCATCTTGTTTTTTTTACTGCTAATGACTACCTCCTTTCCTCTGGCTGTGTTAATTCACAGAGTGGTAATTATGCCAAGTTGATTGCAGTGCTCAATACACTGTCGGCATGGTTATTAGCGGTCACGTGACTCTGTCAGTAACTGCTCTGGAATTAAGAATATGTTAACTGATCAGGTTTTAATGCTTACCACAGGGCTCCTGCTAATACATAACCAATGTGTTAACATAGTCCATAGACAAGGACAGCAGGCCTGACATTTGACCTGAAGCTCTGCTACTGAAAATACACAAACACACAAACTGCTTTGGTATGAATTATGGACTTTAAATCGCTCCCTTTTTTTTCTCTGCGTCTTGTTCTCCTCCTGATACTGCAGTGATTTTAAAACAGCCCTCTTCCCCCTGCACTATTCAGTGTTGCGACACTCTTCGACTGATGCACTAATTCCCACGTCATTTGTGAATATAATCAGGTGGAGGAAGATGGAGTGGATGTACTGTAACTCCGTAGCTTCAGCTCACAGGTTTACATACAGAAGATAAAATGGACCTGCCAGCTAAGGAGGGAGAAAAGCAACCCAGTTAAAGCTCACAGTGTGCTCAAAGGAATGAATGCGATCACCACTTGTATGCCAGATGATTATCCTCCTTTCACACATCCAATCTCAAGTCAATCAGCGCTCTCACACTCCATTGTGCGAGCCACACTCTCGCCGCTGATTACATTTGGAGTTAAAGCAAGGGGCTAACCCACTCACAGCTCTCTAGTTCTTAGAAGTATGCATTAGTGTTTTTATGAGCCTGGGACCAAATCAGTGACATTATCCTGCCCGCTGTAAGTAGTGCTCATGAGGCAAACTTCCTGCTTAGCAGGGTAATGGAGCATGGCCAATGACATGGTTAATGTCAAAATGTATTCAAGCACTCTTTGAAGCATGCTGCACCACATACGTAGGTGCCTGGAAAAGATAAAAAATTCATGCAAGTATATTTGAAAGAAAGTCCACAAAAACAATAAGCACAAACCAGTAGCAGATTCACCTAAACAAGTCATCATTCTCTAACACAGTGATATAAAGATAGAGTGACAGGGACATGAGAAATCTGGCCTAATGGCTGGCTGCAGGGCTCCTTTGCCCTCGGCAGGGAGAAAAGAATGAAGACGTGCTGATATAAGCTATCTCCAGTTCGCGAGGCATGACGAACTGCATAGAAGCAAGGCCCATGTCATTCTCACACTGGGAGCAATGAGGGGGAGAAAGAAAGACATGGGTATGGCTGGTTAAGCTGGCATTCACCAAGGTTGAAATGGAAGCTAATGTTTACTAGGGAAACAGCTTTCATCTGGTGCCTTTTATTGCTAATACAAATCAAACACACACAGACACACACACACACACACACACACACAGACACACACAGACATACTTGTATATTCCATGTATAAAGTGAAAATAAAATTTGGGGCAAAGTTTGTCAGAGTCTTTTCAAATATTGCTGCTACATGCAAAAACACAGTTGAATATATATTTATAACACCAAAATACATGACACACACATAAATTAGCTCTACTTCTAGTAGGGGTGCTAAAAAAGAGATTCTTTAAAGGATTGTGATTCCCAGTCCTGGCGATTCTGAATTGATTCAAAATACCCAAAAATCAATTTTATTATTATTTTTTTTTGCTTTTTCTACTCCCAAGTGCACTGCATATCGCATTACGTGTCCAGTCGGCCACCAGCGGAAGACCATACAGGCCACCGCATAGCAAGCTAGTTACACAGATCCCATGCTAGCCGACTTTATTCAGACAAAATTATACAAAATATAAACACAGTAATGCACTATGACTTTAAAGTCTGTGTTTTATTTGTAGTTAAATATTAATGCACTATGGTAGACTGAAGTGTATGTTTACTTTTGTATTAATATATTTTGAATTATTTGTTCATTGATAGCTTTTTTTATTATTTAAGAAAAAGCCAGGCAGCTAAGCTAACCCAATACTGGTCATTTAAATTACAGAATTTTATGCACAATCCTATTTTTGGTATAAATATAAAATAATGCAAAAAGATTTGATACAGTTAGGAACCTAAAAGTATTGTTTTAACTAAATTTTCCATTAGTTTACATTGTCGTTTTATCTTGTCAATCAGAAAATTTAAACAAACTTTACAGACCATCTGAATAGAAAAATCGTTCCTGAATCGAAAATCGATTCTGAATCAAATCGTCGACCCAAAAAACAGAATCAAATCGAATCGCCAGACACTAAGAGATTCGCACCCCTAATATCCAGGGTACATAACCACTGTAGACAACAAAAGCATATAAGAAATATTTCACTACTAATGTTTACTTTTTGGTTACAACTTTGTACTCAGCACTCCTTTAATAAATTATAAAAACAGCAAAGTTTCAGTCATGCAAATCAACATTCACTTGTAAGCTGAACTCTGATTAAATTACAGTGACATACTCAATCTGCACCCCTAGTCATGCGTTCAGTGTTACACATTAGAACAGTAATGCGGATCTGCATTTCCAGTATCACAACGTAAATGAGAATGGCAACATCAGCACAACCCCATAAAGATAAAAAGCTTTTGTTACCCAAGCTTGTCATGTGCTGTGATCCATCACATCATCATTAAAATCACATCAATATCACTTGCAAACTTCTCCAGGAACCTCGGTCAGCATGCAAGCACATTCTGTATTATATCAGGGAAAATTAGGCCTTACCTGTCAGTGGTTGCAGTGTAGATCCTGATGCCAGCCCTCCTCATGTCACGTAAAGTGAACATTTTTTTTTTTTTACTAAATTGCTATAGAATATAAGAAGTGCACATTGAACTTCAGTGTGTTCATTAATCTTATAGCTACAGGTTTAGAACACACTTTTTCTCAAGTGTGTTATACAATGAAATAACAGTTGACACAATTGAGTGGTGTTCTCTCCTATGTTACCAGTGTCCTATGTTCTCCAGTTCATATGTGCTTTCCCAGGATCTTAGAGTTAAGGATTAGGGTTAGGACACTGGGTTAGGGTTAGGGCCCTGGGTTACAGTTAGGACCCTGGGTTAGAGAGTTGGGTTAGAACCCTGGGTTAGGACCCTTGGTTAGGTTTAGGACCTTAAGTTAGGGTGTGGACCCTGAGTTAGGGATAGGGTAACTACTCTATGCTTCATCCCATCCACTACAGATAAACATAATTTAGAGTTCTTCATTACATGGCATTAGGTTTGACCCCAGCCACTTTCTTATTCATCTGCTGAAATGTCTTAAAGCCGTAATTGTGAAAACCTGATCACCTTGTATCAGATTTTGCCTTGCTTTAGGCCTTGGTGCATAACAGTATTATTTCAGGTTACATAATATTCCTCTATCCTCTTCTCCCCTCTCTTCTTCTGTTTTATATCCTTGAATTGTTCTCTCTAAACCTCGTGTAACTTGTAGCTCTTGGCATTGCAGAGCAGATTTTTTTTTTACTTTCTTGCACAATTCCTCAGATGGGAATTCTTTCTCTAGTTCTTGCATCAAATCTGTTTCTTCTAACCATATGAGTGGATTGTATCAGTATATCAGTTCTCTCCAAATGAGTAGATTGTACTTGTCACTAAATCATGTGCAAACACATGTAAATGTAAATCTTAAATTGAAAAAAAGATGCAAAACATAATTCACCTGGCCTGTACCTAGGAGAAACACATTTTTACAGATGGAAAACTGGAAGAAGCAGCGCACCTTTGTGCCATGGAAGCAATACATGTGCAAAATTGACATTGAACACAGAAGCAGCATAATGTCAGATGCTGGGGTCATCTGAAAGACTTACAAGAGGAGCTGCTGTCTGAAAGCCAGCTGCTTCGAAAGACCCAGCAAGACCTGTATGATTACAAGGTACAGATCCAGGTCGCAAGCTGCAAGATTTTAAATTATACAGCGTACTATGTATTTCCCTGAGGGATCCCTGCTCTATTTACCTCATTTGTTAGAAAGAGGTGTTTAATGTTTTTACAGCACATGGATCCCAACACATTTAATGGTTTTCCTTGTTTCCTGCCCAAAACCGATTCAGCTAATCAGCCCTTCTTTAGATGAAGCAGGGATAACCACAAGGACAGGACTGGGGTTTCTTCATGACCAGGGTTGGCAATCAGAGTACCATAAAAGAAAATTGGCCACTTCAGGATCAGGAGTGATTTAATTTAGCGATGAATGATACATCATGTTTTAGGTAAAATCAACCCCTCGCTGACCACTGTGCTTACACACACACAGGGATTTGACACACAGTGAGCAGCCCTATCTCCGGTGTCTGGGGAGCAGTTGGGGTTAGATGCTGGTTCCTTAATGACAAGCCTACGGCTGCCACATGGGCATCTACAGTTTATCCATTTATAGTCTTTTGACCACTGTGCAGTTGAATTGACCTCCGCATTTCACCCATCTGTGCAGGGACGCTCACACACACACTAGTGAACACTAGGGGGCAGTGAGCACACATGCCCAGAGGGATGGGCAGCCCCTTTATCTGCAGCGGCCAGGGATTTGGGGTATAGGCGCCTTGCTTAAGGGCACTTCAGTCAAGTCTTGGCAGTTGTGGGGCATGAACCCGGGATCTTCCGGTCCCAAGGGGGGTTCTGTGACCACAAGCCTAAGGCTACAAATGTTAGAAAACATCTATTAAACAAGTTAGATCCTATTTTTATTTACGATATAGCGGGTATAAACCAACTGTATGCTCGTCAAAGTCCCTCAACCTCAAGACTCAGCTTTACTACACTGTTCCTGGAGACTCCTTCCAGAAATGTTAAATAAACAGCTTCAAGTCATCTGGAGTCATTTGAGGACAATCCTCAGAATGAGGATGAGGTATAAAGGCAGCGTGTAACTCTGCACAGATCAGGTGTTATTTCATATAGTTACAGACTTACAGTGATCCTTTCCAGTACCAAATTCAACAACAGTGTGTCAGACAGTTCCTACTGTCTGTCTTTAAAGAGAACCGTTTGTGTGATGCGAGGTAAGGACTGTTTTCACTGGTTTAAACACACTACACAAGGAATCGGTTCTTTCAAGCGACTCTTTCCAGGGAGTCGATTCGCAATTCTGAAGAATTGTTTGTCGTATTTTTTAGATGGGGACGAAATAAAATAATAATAATGACGTGTATTTAGTGATACTTTTGCTAGAGATCTGCAGAAACAGATTGTAATTCAAACAAATATCGAAATATCCGCGTCAAAACCAGACGTGTTTAAGTGGTTATTTAGTTGTTATTAGGATCAGGTCAGGGGTAATATGGCTCTGTTTCACCCCCCCAGTGGAATAATTATAAATAGCTCCTGGGGTAGATAAGAACCTCCACTTCTACTTAACAAACTGGTTAAAAAATTAGCAATGAGCCGAAAGAGTCGACTCTTATAAGTGAACCAATTCGAATGTTCCGACTCACTGAAAAAAATTTCCATCGCTAACACGAGCACACAGACCAGTCTGCACCGCCCCTTCTGGAAACTGTTGAAAGTAGGCAGTGAGGACTCAGAGAACTTCTCACCACAATCCCAGTGCAACCTCTGTCTCCAATCAGCTCTCTCAGCCCTAAACCTCAGCACAGTTCCTCCACAGACTCTACTGAAAGATTCATCTGGGCCATTAAGGGAAACTGGGCAGAGGTGCAGCAGCGTCTATCATCCCAGGTAGGAGGAACTAGGTGTTTTGTCTTCATCTGTTAATCAGAGAATTTGATCAAGTCATTTCAGGATAAACTTTGTATGACATTACATTCATAAGATTACTAGAAATAGGACAGATGCAGCTAGTCTTACTGAATCTATTGGTTCAGTTTAATCTAATAGATATCATGACCAACTTTGTAGTTTTAAGTTTGTAGGTTTACGCTGTTAATAATAATAATAATAATAATAATAATAATAATAATAACAAAAATAAAAACACATCACATTTATATACTGCAATGTAAACAAAACAATTTGACAGTTAAAATAAATCATATTATTTGAACCCATTATGGATCCTTGAAATTTTAGAAATAATTGAAGTCATAGTGATAAATAATAATAGTGACAAAAAAATGTATGTTGCAAACAATGCGTTCTCCCTAACTTGAGTTATATATGCATTTTTAAGGGAACAGTCATTGGAGAGTTTGTGAACATATGCAACAAATACAGTCCACTTTAGAATAACTGGCACCCTAAAAGAAAATGTAAAATAACTACAGATGCAACTGGTGATAATTTGAGCTTATATTATACAGTATATACACTGTATTACCTATTATCATGATATATTTTTTTCCAAGCATGATTCATTTTTAAAGTGCATTTTAACACTTTTAGGATCTTAGGCCACTCCTACACTGTTGTTTTTTTTTTGTTGTTGAGCTTATTATGTTTTTGTTTTTTATCATGATGAAAGGAATCTCTTTTTGCACAGCCTCATACTTAGGAAGGGAAACCATAAAACGGCTAAACAGCAGTTTTTGAATACTGATACATGATGCTGTATTGGATGCATTTCAATGGGGACCTCTCCAGTTCTGAAGTTTTGAACATTGTGTGGCGTCAGCTTTGGCATTAGGGGAGAAGTGTCTAGCTTTTCTAACCGGCTGAGTAAAAATATAACTATAAATGATTATGTATAATGGTTTTATGCAGTAATTTTTACCCATTTTTTTAAGGAATACCAATAATTCTAAATTGTATGTAAATATGTTTTTTTAATGTTATGTATACCTAATAATTAACACAGTAAGGCTCTTAAGGCTCTCAGTTACTGATCAGGAGGTCAGTGGGTTTAAAACAAAGCACCACCACCCTCTCTGCTCCAGGGGTGCTGTAACATGGCTGACCCTGCTCTATGACCCCAACTTCCTAATAAGCTGGGATGTGTGAAAAAAAGAATTTCACTGTGCTTTAATGTATATGTGACAAAAAAATAAAGGATTCTTCTCCTTTTTAATGTTTCCTGGCCTCTTTTTATTTCTCTTTCTGTTTTTAGATCATGGCAAGTGTTTGGGATGTAGTGCTGATGCTGGGTTGTATGTGGCTCCCCTCCTGCTTGTGTCAGACTGTCTCTCCTCAAGCTGGCATACTAAAGTTCCGTCTTGCTGGCTACCCGCGCAAACACAACGAGGGCCGGGTGGAGATCTTTTATAACAGCGAGTGGGGCACAATCTGTGATGATGACTTCACTCTGACTAATGCCCATGTGCTCTGTCACCATCTAGGATTTGTGAATGCTGTCAGTTGGTCGCATAGTGCCAAGTACGGAGCAGGCACAGGTTGGTGTAACAGCTCATGTTTCCCTTTGTGTTTTTGAAATGAGGACATGGTATGAGCATTGCATAATTTTAGTTTAGATATAATGAAAAAAACCAGAATAGTCATAGCCACAACTGAGTGTCTAGTTTTATGATCACTAAAAATCTTTAAAAAATCTTGAAGACTTAAATAAAACCACCTGAACCTTTTTTTTTGTAATCTTGGTTGTTATATTGATGTCTACCCCATCATTGTGGAATTTTGAAACCTGTTCTGCCCTGTCCCGGTTTCCTCTTGGCTTGTGTACGACCAGGCTCATTAACTGCTCTTGCTCATTAACTGTGCTCCACATCACTGTCTCTACAGGTAAAATTTGGCTGGATAACGTAATATGCAGAGGCTCTGAAAGAAGTATTGAGGATTGTATGTCTCGAGGGTGGGGCAACAGTGACTGTACTCATGAGGAGGACGTAGGGGTCATCTGTAAAGATGAGAGGCTGCCTGGGTTTTTGGAGGATAATATCATTAAGGTAAGCTGAATACATCAGGAGGAAGACAGGATGTGATTCTGTAATGCAAAGGAATCGTTTATTCCTAGTCTACTATATATACAACTGTTGGTTGTTCTAGACATGCATGCTTCACTCTTTGAAAGAGAAAAGAAAGTGAACTATTTGCCAACTGTGTTTGCACACAGTGGAATGTGACCTTGAAACTAGGCAACTGGTCTTGTGGTCGGAAAGTTGCCGGTTCAATCCCTATTACTGACAAAACCCTTGAGCCCTTGAGCAAGGCCCACAACTGCTTCCCAGGTGCCGTAGATAAAGGCTGCACCCTGCTCTGGTCAAGTGTGTTTACTGCCTCCTAGTATGTGTATCTCAGTGGATGAAGTTAAATGCGGATATTAAATTGCTCTGTGTGCAAGCAAAGTAGGTCAAATAAGAAAAAGATAATTCAACCATACAGTCATTTTTATAATTTTTAATTTAAAAAAATCTAAGTAAGTTAGTGTACGTGTTACTCATTTCAAATTGAGTTTTTTAAAAAACAAGTACATTGTGCTGCAAATGTTTTTTTGTCGTTTTATGTTTTTCCTCCTCATTCTGGAATCAATTATCATGCCTCCAACTGAGCATTTTTTAAATTAATTAATGCAGTGACTCAGATTGTACAAAAAGAGTACAATAGGATGAGTTCAATCAAAGCAATGTCATTATCTGAACACTGTGAGTGGTTGTTTTTTCTGGTTTTCCGTTTTGTCATTTACTTTTGTTATTCTGAATGTTATTCATGTAGGTTATTTGATAAACTTAAAACTCACTCTAGTTTATTTTATAATTTGCATTTAATTTACTTGGGTCGTTGTAATTGCCATGTGATTTTGCTGTCTGTGTCATGACCTAACATTGTTATATTCTCTTTTACTCTCTCTTTCTTCATGCCTTTTTTTTTTTACTCTTTTCTCATCTGACTTCTCCAGGATGGGATTTAAGGGTGTAGAGTAGAACATGGAGAATGCTATCTGCTAGTACACGCTGTGCAAGCTACTGCAGCCTCTGCAGGAAATTAGCCTCTTATGGTCTGGCTGCCTGTGTACTGACCTCACATCCTCACTCCAGAAGGAGGGTAGTAAGAGAGAAGGGGTGGGGGACAAACACCATACATATGTATGTTGCTAGGCTGGAATATTGCATATTGCATAAATGTAGCATGAAAAAAACACACAACAGAAATTGTATGATGGGAAGTCTCACAAAAACCAGAAAAATGGGAAAACTGTTTACCATCGAAAAAAAGAAAACAATGGGACTGGAAACTCACCACAACACCCCCCCCCCACCCCCCCGTCTTTCTCTCTGTCTCTCTCTCACACACACACACACACACACACAAATGCACACTCTAAAAGGAATACAAAAAACATGCACAGGGAAAAAAAAAGTTTCTGTTCACTTCTGCAAGGACAGGCATACCATGGCACTGATTCCACAGTCTAAGCGTACATACTTAAATACTTGTGTGTCTGAGTCTGTGTCTCTGTGTGTGTGTGTACGTGTACGTGTTTGTGCACATGTACTTTGCTCACATCTGGATTTCTTGCATCTTCACAGTTGTTCCCGTTTTCTCAAGCTAGCAGGTCTTCTTTTAAAATCCAGTCAAATGCCAAATAATATGATGTATAATTATATTGTTTGCAGTTCTGTATAAAAGTGGATTTATATAAGCCAAAAATATGGAAAATAAATCATATTTCAGGAATATTACTAGACATACTTGATGGTGGGTCAAGTGGGTGATCAGATATGAAGAGAATAACACAGCTCCATTTAAAAAAAGTTAAAACTACACCAGATGCTTACCTCAGCTTTTTATATAAAGCCCAGGTTAGCTTGACTCCCAGCTCAGTTACTTCCAGCAGAGTTTGGGGGCAGCTGTGGCCTAGTGGTTAGGAAACCAGTCTTGTGCCCGGAAGATCTCGGGTTCAATTCCTGCACAGGGCAAGACACGACTGAGGTGCCCTTGAGCAAGACACCTAACTCCCCCAACTGCTCCCTGGGCGCCATGGTTTGTGGCTGCCCCCGATCTGGGCAAGTGTGTTCAGTGCCCCCTAGTGTTCACTGGTGTGTGCGTGTGTGTGTGTGTCCCTGCACTGATGGGTTAAATGCGGAGGTCACATACCTCTGAGTAGTCAAATAGTTCACTTTCACTTGACTTATGTCAAGCTAATGTTACACCAGAAGTGATACTGCATTTTGCTTTTTGAAGTATGTAATGCTTGTAGTAATGAAGCATTATAAAGCCTTCAACAATGTATTTTTTGGATGCATATGTATAATAAACATGCATGTAAAGCATATGTATTCAAATTTTTGAATAAGAGCAATATGTTTAAACAAATTCTATTGTGTTTAAGTGTTTAAAAAAAACAGGGTATTTTGAATTAATTTATTTACTCATTTATTCTAAGCTGCATCTTCTAGTTGGATGCCTGCATCAATAAAAAAAATAGCATTTTCCAACCGTTTTTAGTCTGTCATGAATGTTACTTGAGATCCTCTGAATTTTTTTTACTGTAAAATAATAATAATAATACTAATAAAATAAATCAATAATAATCTCAAACACAATAATGTGCATGTCATGTCATTAACCCAGATCCAGTTGTTATGGATCCTTATGAAAACTGACCAGGTTTAGATCACTATAGTAAGTGGTTTGTACAGGTAATGTTAGCGGCTGCAAAGCAAAGCACCCAAATCATCTTGGTTTCTGAAAAGTTAAATACTTTAAGGGTTATGGAATATATTAGGAATATTATCTGGATCATATGTGTAACTAAACATAACGGTTATAAACTAAAGTGCCAGAAAAACATCTATACCAGTCTAATACTTGGTAGGTCCCCCACAGGGCATGAACTCTGATTCTGTATTCTGTAGATAATGAACACCATTCTTCCTGTAGCTGTGCAATTCTGTTGTATTTTGAGGTGTAAGATTTCTGTCTACAACAGCATGTTTTATGGCATCCCAGATGTGTTTGAGATCTGGTGACTTGGATCTGGTGGGAATGGCAAAACCCCAAACTCTAACCATAATTTGGCTAAAAAAATGGGTATAACTCATTAGAAGGAGGCACACATTGTCAGAGACATTTGTAGATCTACTGGTGGTCCCACAAGATTACCAGCTAAACAAACCCTGTACTATTATGGAGCGACCACCAATCCATCTACCAATCCCAGAATGTTCTAACTGCTCCATGACCCATTTCATACTACTTTATGTCTCTGCTGTCCTGTGGAGAATTGGCTGCATCTATTAACATTGTAATCACAAAATATTTGTTAATCCAAATATATTTCACCCCTGCTGTCTGTAATCAACAGTATGCACTGCTACAGAATGGGTGAAATACTGAGCTGACGTTGGCCTGGTAGTTAATATTTTTCCATCTTATTTTCTATAACATACAACATATAACATATAAACTGTCACCAACAGAAGCCACCAGTCATTAACAGGTTTAATTTACAGTAAAAAAGGATAATTGATTGCTCCACAAAAACTTGTTTCCCTACTCCCCAATGGCTAATATCCAATGATAAGTCTTTTTATTAAATAAGACAGAAGGAATTGCTAATTGCTACATGGTTAGCTTTCCATTTTGTTCCTGCTACATGCTAACAATACAGCATGGTTTATATATATATATATATATATATATATATATAATGTATGTGTGTGTTGATAAAGTGTCAGGACTGTGTTACCCTTCAGCCCTTGCATGTCACATGATCCAATTACCCGAATTAACAAATGCATATGTAGTTACGTTTTTCACACTGCACTTGATCTTGCGTTTGTTGTGCACCTTTTGCACTTGGTCTCTCGCACCTAGATTCATGCTTTGCATGCGTTTTTTTTTAGTTATCTTGAGTTAAATCTCTCTGCACCTGTCTCCTAAAATCCATGACACCAAGCTTCTCCCATATGACCAATTTAATTACCAAGCATTTAATTTATGCGGTATTAATTTACTTATTTTGTCGCATACATTGACAGTAGAATATCAGTGCTCTTGGCAAGTCTTTGATATTGGCATTTCTTTATGACCTGATATGATATGCAAGATGAGCCTGTGGTTTGAACAGCCCAGCTACATTTATTAAACTTGGATAGATCTGTTGCCGAAACCTCTTAAAGTCCCAGATTATTATTCATATATTCATCTTAAATCATATTATTCAGAAGCCGCTATGAATTATTCAGCAACCACAGTGAAACTAATAGGAAAGGTATGTAGTTACACAAGTGAGGAACACGAGTCTTGACCCATTATTGCCTCCTGGGAGTTTAAGGTGGCTACATCTGCAAAAGAGTTTTATTAATGGCTAGACTTAATGTAATATAATCCAAAAGCAACTGAATTCTTAAACTGTGCCATAATCCACGTGTTCAAACCACTATTCTAAAACCAGTACATTCAGATAGCTAATTTTTAAAAGGGTAAGCTTGTGCTGCCACACATATTGGTCTTAGTAACACAGCTGTGTGTTTCAGATGCAGGTGAATGAGAACAGATTGAAAGAGGTCCGCTTGCATCCTGTCAGTGCCACACTCCCTACTATAGAGGGTGTGGTGGAGGTGAAGGATAATGAAGACTGGGTTCACATCTGCAATATCGGCTGGACAGCTGAAAACTCCCACGTGGTCTGTGGTATGATGGGGTTTCCCTCCAGCAAGACCAAAGCAAAGAAGACATACAGGTATGAGATCAGGCATTACATTGGAACATAGACATTGGAAGGGAAATATTCCTCTTGACAGTGCTGAACATGAGGTAACAAAATAAGTAACTTGTCAACTGGCTTGAGATGGTAATGATAATGAATACAATATGTGGCCAAAAGTATGCGGACACCTGACCATCACACCTACACAAGCTTATTGGCCATCCCACTCAAAAACACTCAAAAGGTATGGAGATGGTATCTCTCTATGGCTGTAACAGCCTCCACTCTTCTGAGATGGTTTTCTACAAGATTTGTGGTGTGCCAATGGAGAGAGTGTTTCAGTTTAACCTAATGGTGCTTAGTGGGATTGAGGTGAGGACTGAATTCCTTTACACCAATATTGTAAAACAATGTCTTTATGGACCTTGATTTGTGCACAGGGGCATTGTCATGCTTACAAATGAAAGGACCTTCTCCAGACTGTTGTCATGTTGGAAGCATATAGCTGTTGAACTTGTATTTGTATGATGTAGCATTAACATTACCCTTTATTGGAATTAGAGGGGGAGAAGCCTAAACCTTGCAAAACAGCCCCAGACTAATATATCTCCTCCACCAAACCTTACTGTTTCCTGGCCAAACCAAAACCCAGATCTGTCAAACCCAGAGTTGTCCATGAGACTGACAGATATTATAGACTACCATAATTCATGACTACCATAATTTATGACTACCATAATTCATGACTCCCCAAATGGGAATAACTGTTCATTCATGAAGTTATCTAATCATTTGACTATTTGTTTAGCCATTAAGGAAGCAATGAAACATTTTTTATGTTGCAACCAAATATCCTTTTTTCACTAAAATCAAGAAAGAAAAAAATGAAAAATCAAGCAGATTCCATTGAAGAGCTTGTCCACAACAGACATCAGAATGAAAGAAGTGTGAGGCTGGTTTGGCAGGTTTGGGTATTTCATGAACTTCTCATCTCCTATAATTTTCCAAGAACAGGTGAATAACCAGACTGTTCTGAGCTGACAGGAAGAGTAAAGAGTGCTTACATGAGTTACTATAGACTGCCAGTCAGCTCCGACCAGTCTGATTGTTCTCCCCTTATCTCTCATCAACAAGGTGTTTCACACTTCTGACCGTCTGCACATGGTTTTTGTTTTTTGCACCATTCTGTGTAAACTCTAGAGACCGATGTGTGAAATTTCTAGGAGATCAACAGTTTGTGAGATACTCAAACCAGCCCTTCTGGCACCAACAAACATACCATGCTCAAAGTCATAGAGAGCACACTTTTTCTTTATTCTGACGTTTAATATGCACATAAGATCTTGAACTGTACCTTCAGGATCTTTGCATTGTGCTGCTGCCAGATAATTAGCTTATCAGATAACTGCAGTTTATATTGAAAGGTGTGAAAAACAAAAGCCTCACAAATAAATCCAGTCAGAGGAGAATGGACAGATTGGTTCAATGACAGGAAATCTATGGAAACTCATGTAAACACTCAAAATGCAGAGCAGGTTGAACCCTGATGTGGACTGGTCTACAGCAAAAGAATACCATATCAGGTTCTACTACTGTTAGCCAAAAACAGGAATCTAGGTCTACTGTGACAACAGGATCACCAGGCAAAAAATCCCAGACAATGAATATATATTATCAGTAAAAAAATGCATATGATTAAATGAATGCATTTGCATGTTTTTACATGTTAAAAGACATTATTTAAAATGCTGCTGTTTCTCTACATCAGGAAAAGGTTACAACTTGTTCTCTGCATATATGATAACCTTTTCGAACTGATTAGTAAAGCATCCCGACGATTCCCTCAAGAAGCTTCTGAGAAAAGGTCATAAACATGAATAGTGGTCATCGAAACATTGAAGAATGCATTTTAATAATGCATAATAATACAGTATATTATTACAGTACATGCTGAGGGTGTCATGAGCTGTGTGTGCATTTAAAGATCACAACTACATAATAGAAACTACGCTGTCCTATTTCAAAGACTTCTTTATATATTTGCCTTTCTTTTCCATGGCAATAAAAGACCCAGTGGGTGGATATGCCCTCATGGACCATGTAGACTGCACCCTTGAAAGGCTGCAGCAGGGACAGAGCTATGGTGTGGAAACAGGAGCGCTGTGGAGTTTCTCTTGTCCGTCCATGTGGGTTTTCTTAGGGTTGTCTGTTTTTTTTTTTTCCTTTTCTCAAAAACATGCAGGAACTGATGGACTGATGTGAATGAGTGTGTGAATTCGGAAGAATGGTGCCTTGTGATGAACTGGTGTCTCATCCAGGGTGTATTCCTGCCTTATGCCCAGTGTTTCTGGGATAGTCTCCAGATCCACTGCAACCTTTACCAGGATGAAATGATTACTGATGATCAGTGATTAAAATATGACTTATTTCATAGTTTCGATTAAATATTTATTTTCTATTTCCAGATATGAAATTTCAAACTTCTGACTGGTACAGCATAAAAAGTTTAATAAGACATAAAAATATGATTGAGGTACAAGTGTTAGGAATAATCATAGGAAGTGTTGTATGATTAGCTGGAGCCTGAGGAAAACAGGAAGCAGCCAAGAGAGCTCAGCTGCTGGCTGCTTTTTGAGTCTTATATATATTTTTATCCTAGTCATTGAGTGTTGAGTGTTTATCTTAATTTGGTGTATTGAGGAGTAGCTTGTTCACAGAACACATCTTATTTGACTGAAAGATATTCAACTTAATAAGTATGTCTTTCTGTCTGCATGTGGTGGCACAGTGGTGCAGCGGGTAGTGTTACTGCAGTACAGCAAGAAGAGCCTGGGTTCAATAAATTGGCTGGGAGTCGTTTCTATCTGAAGTTCGCATGTCCCTTTTGTGTGGGTTTCTTCTGGGTGCTCCAGTTTTCTCCCACAGTCCAAAGTCATGCTTGGATATTTTCCTATTTCCGATTATGATACATAACTTCATGTTCTTATCCAATTTTTTTCAGTTGTTTATTTTGACCTTGTTTGTTACTGTCTAAGTTTTTATGTATTTTCTTTTGGCCTGTCTGTCTGGTCTGGTGGTGATGCACACACCAGTATAAAAGCTACTATAGCTGACATGCTCTCTCTGATGTGGCTCCTAGTCCCCTGATTCTCTGATCTGTCTTCTGAAAAATCTGTGGCATTTTATGGTCATCCACAGGCATGCTTGAACTTCCTCTAGATGTCTGTACAGCTCAGTACACTTGCACACTATATCTAAAGACCTTCCTCAGATAGTTTTCTTAGTCTATGATCTAGTGAACCTCTATCAGGATGTAACTGGATAAGTCTTTCTCAATAATAGTGTCTGCCAGATTCTGTTAAAGTAAATGCGTATTTCCCCCTACGTGTAAGTGTTCGTCTGTAAATGTGTCTGTCTGGGTGTTTCCCTGGTTTCTATCCACTGGCTGTTCACAGAGCTCTGTGTCCAAGCACATTAATAGAGAGGTGAAGGGAAGGAAAAGATGTGGTAAAAAGAAGTGTACAAGCAATAGGGATAACCATTGTAAAACAAAACCCATTCAAAAATGTGGGGGAGATTCACAAAGACTGGCCTGCAGCTGGAGTCAGTGCTTCAAGAACCACCAAGCACAGACGTATGCAAGACATGGGTTTCAGCTGTTGCGTTCTTTGTGTCAAGCCACTCTTGAACAAGAGACAGTGTCAAACGAGTCTCAACTGGGCTAAAGACAAAACTGCTGCTGAGTGGTCCAAAGTTATGTTCTCTGATGAAAGTAAATTTAGCATGTACTTTGGTAATCAAGGTCCCAGAGTCTGGAGGAAGAGAGGAGAGGCACAGAATCCATGTTGCTTGAAGTCCAGTGTAAAGTTTCCACAGTGATGGTTTGGGGTGCCATGTCATCTGCTGGTGTTGGTCCACTGTGCTTTCTGAGGTCCCAGATCAACGCAGCCATCTATAAGGAAGTTTTAGAGCACTTCATGCTTCCTGCTGCTGACCAACTTTAAGAAGATGCAGATTTCATTTTTCAACAGGACTTGGCACCTGCACACAGTGCCAAAGCTACCAGTACCTGGTTTAAGGACCATGGTATCCCTGTGCTTAATTGGCCAGCAAACTCACCTGACCTTAACCCTTATAGAAAATCTATGGGGTATTGTGAAGGGAAAGATGACATACGCCAGAACCAACAATGCAGAAGAGCTAAAGGACACTATCAGAGTAACCTGGGCTCTCATAACACCTGAGCAGTGCCACAGACTGATCAACTCCATGCTAGGCTGCATTGCTGCAGCAATTCAGGCAAAAGGAGCCTCAACAAAGTATTGAGTGCTGTACATGCTCATACTTTTAATGTTCATACTTTTTAGTTGGCCAGCATTTCTAAAAATCCTTTTTTGTATTGGTCCAAAGTAATATTCTAATTTTCTGAGATACTGAATTTGGGGGATTTTCATTAGTTGTCAGATATAATCATCAAATTAAAAGAAATAAACACTTAAAATATATCAGTCTGTGTGTAATGAATGAGTATAATATACAAGTTTCACTTTTTAAATGAAATTACTCAAATAAATCAACTTTTTTTATAATACTCTAATTTAATGACCAGCACCTGTATATCCTAGTACTTTTTTCTAGTCTACTGTTTATTATGGGAGTTTCTAAATTGCATCCATTTGATTATAAACCTCCTATTATTCTTATTAGATATCACTAGTATTTGCATGGTCCTCGACAGTTAATAACTTTCATCTGTGAGACCTCATGCCAAAATATTGCTGGAGACTCTGGTGCTTGGGAGCTATTCTTTTGTGAGTTTATATCTTGTCCATGTGAAATGTATTTTTATCGATTTCTGAAACATTTTTTTTCTAACCCTCCTCCTGCAGTCTTCCTGTCTGTCTCTTTTACTCTCCTTTTCTGTCCTGAAACTGCGGTCCACGTCAGATACATTTTTCTGCAGATTCGCACCAGATGGTGAAATGTAAGCAGAGAGTGCTGTGCTAGACACACCATGTTCATGAGTGATAGAAAAAGTCTGTGTGAATGCACAGGAAGAAACCCAGTGGAGGGCGGTGGTGGGGGTGGTGGTGGTAGGGGTGGGAGTGGGGGTAAAAAAAATTGTAAATGAAAAAAGGTAATGAAAAGCAGAACTCAGCCAAAAAGTGGCTGATCAAGTCAAAGGAGTCTATTAAAGCTGTCCTTTGAAAGGTCCTGTCAGTATATATTATGCAAATATATTTTACACTCTCAGAAATAACAGTATTAAACTGTATCTTTCCTTGTTGCTGAGGTTGTGCCCTCAATCAAGGATACATCTTTTATCTGGAAACATGAATATCTTGATTGATATAAATGGACTATAATTAGTTTTTAGAGTTTAACTTTAAAGGTACTGTACATTACATGTGAAAAAGGAGTGGCTGAAACTGAGCATATCTGTATTCTGCGTTTTGATACAAGACACTTTAGACAGTCTGTTTTAATTTTGACCGTGAGCTCACTACTGTAGATTGTTTCTACATAATGATGACTTGGTTTCAGTTATATCCAGTCTAAAGGTGTCCCTTTTGTGACAGCCTTGCCTTATTATCTAAGTGGAGTTGGTACTTTTGGTGTGAATGTTCATAATAGGTCATTTCTGTTTTTCAATCTTCATTCATTCCCATTATCCTGGTCAAGGTTGTGGTGGATCCGGAACACTGAATATGAGGTGGGAATACAGACTGGGTGCAATGCCAGGACATTGCAGGGCAGCATACACACTCACACACATCATCACACTAATTTACACCTAAGGGCATGTTTTTTGGAAGGTGGAAAGAAAACGAACAAGCCAGAGGAAACCAACACAGACACACAGAGAACATATGAAACTCTTCACAGACAGTAATCCATGCTCTGGACTGAATTAGATACCTAAGACCACTGTGCCATTTTTTTATTATAAGAAATACATTTTTATACTCTGAGGGTATTTTCTGCACTGCAGCTGATGCAAAGCTATTTATGAAAATGACTCCTCACCTTTTGTCATAGCAGATTTTCCATAGTTAGGCAATCTCTCGTGCTAATAGCTGAGATTTAAACAAGTAACCCTGGGGAAATATCTGAGTCTGTCAAAAACAAATATTACCATGTGTATTGCATGCCTGGTAGATGGTGACATACACTGCTTAGCTTACACTTAAGAATGCATACAGTGAAATACTGCACTTAAATATGTAGGTATATGTAGGTAGGTTAACTGCTTCAAATGATAAGTGCGTGGTCTGTCTTCCTATACACCTTATACACTGAAATACCAGAAAAAACTGGTACACCAGTCTAATACTTGGTAGGTCTGCAAAGTGGCACTGACTACACAAGCTTTTGAAAATATTCAGTAGGTAATGAATACCAGACTTCCTGCATTATGGTTCACAGTTCTGTTGTATTATTATGAGGTGTAGGATTTCTGTGTTCATTAACTTTGAGATCTGGTGACTTAAGTGGGAATAGGAAAACTCCAAACTCACGTAAGTGTTCCTCTAACCATAATTTGATGTCTTTGGATGTGTGTGGTGGAGAATTTCCCTTTTGGAAGAGGACAAACCCATTTACACCTAGCGTTCACCTGTAATAAAAGGTTGTAAAGGGTCCTATACCAGGGGTCCCATGTAATGCCAGCTAAATAAACCCAATAAAATTATGGAGCCACCATGACTCTATGTATTTTGCATAGGCTCCTCTATACGAGGTTTTCTGACACTTGTATAAGTGTACAATTATATCATAACATTGGGTCAGTTTGAATGGGCTCTCTCTATAATGCAGTAAAAGATACACTTGATTTTTGTCAGTAAGATGCTATCCTGTTAAAAAACTACACTTGTATCAAATGGGTTAAGTCAAATCAAACCATTTATAATATGACATCTATGCTTATTTAACCCTAGCTCTCTCCCTCTCTCTCTCTCACTCTGTGTGTGTGTGTGTGTGTGTGTGTGTATAATAGTATAATAATATATAATATTACTATATATTTATTTTTATATATAATTATATATAATTATTTTTTTGTATACATATATATATTTAAACCCATTTGATTTAAGTGTCTTTTGTAACAGGCTAGCATCTTA
>JAOVVF010000036.1:19874951-19889229 GCA_028565595.1 Duopalatinus emarginatus | reverse complement strand
TAACCCATCCGTGCAGTGAAACACACACACACACACACACACCAGTGAACACTAGGGGGCAGTGAACAGACTTGCCCAGAGCGAGGGGCAGCCCCACACCACAGCGCCCAGGGAGCAGTGGCGGGAGATGGGTGCCTTGCTCGAGGGCACCTCAGTTGTGTCTTGCCCTGTGCGGGGATAGAACTTGGGAATTTTACACCCCTGCTTGAAATCAAAATATAGGATTTATTTTAGAAATGTAAAATCAACCCAGCCGTTTGCCTGGTATTATATAATTAGATGAAAAATATAACTAATAATCTTTTAAAAACACCTTTTTGTTTAGCAATAATGAAAGTTTAAGAATCCAGGCTAGTGTTGTTCATTTTTCTCTATGGAAAAAAGTGCCAAAACTACAAGAATAAATTAGCTATAATTTTATAGCTAGCTAAAAAAATAACTCTGCCATTCTATTTAATCCAAGCCAAGCTCTTCTGAAAATGAATTGCATAGGGAAAGTGGGTAGCTGTGTGAGTAGACACTGGTCCCTGTGATTTACTGAAAGTAATCAATAAAAGTGCTCTTTTGGAAAACAACTAACAAACATAAATGTGAAAAGATGTTACTTGTCACAGACATTAGAATTACAGCCTCTTGGCCAATTGTAAGATACAAAAGGGTGAGTATCACTTTATTGTTATAAATGGCTCAAGTTCCTGGAAGCAGGATGATATTTAGCTAATCTTAACCATTTAACTGCCCATCACTATGCCCCTTTTTTTTTTCGAACTGCCCTACTCATCTAGCTTTTATAATGTAGGTACTCACGCCATCATCTTTTTCCTCACTGCTGGACTGTGAGCTGCTTCTTTGTTCCTCCCGCTTGATAAGGCGCTCATACAGGTCGCTCACAAGGAATGAGGGGTAATATCGCTCCTTCATTGTCTCATAGACATCACTCTGGATCTTGTGAAACACGTCTGTTCCTTTGTTCCCCACCAGAGTCTGCTGGATCTCTTTATAGAGTGCTTTCTCCACTGGGATCTCCCGACTCTCTACAAAAAAGTTCTGGTAAATTTCGCCTACCAGCTGTGGCACCTCACTCTGTTTGGAGGAAAAAAAACAACAGAAATCTTATTCAGAAATTATTTATATTGAATATGAATGGCTGTATGTATTGGTCTTCAAGAGCTTGACAGTATATGCCCATTAGACTTCCACAATGAGTGAACTATGTCTAATTTGATCATGATTCTATAATGTACCAGATATAGGATAAGCATTTAAAGTTTTGACTTCCTGTGCATTTTATGGTGTTAAGAAAAAAAATAATTAAATGAACTATTTGAATGCCGCACTGTAACTAAATATGCAACTGCCTTGAAAAATAAACGAACAAACAAACAAACAAATAAATGGCAATATTTTTTTAGAAACGATTAATTCTGTTAATTCCATTAAGAAAGCTCATTCATTTTTGTAGACCATGGACAAATTACACAGCCATATGGCTGTAATTAAAGCCAGCAATACGCTGTCAGCCACTAAGAAAGCCTGGAACACTGTGTAGGAATATAAAAATGCAGAATGATTCAACGCTAACACTGGCTCTCATCACCAATTCCTAGTTATTTCAATATTTCCTCCATCGACAAAACAGCTTGACGACCAAATCCATCTGGATTCTCAGTGTAATGAAATCTGCCGAAAGCAGTGGGTAAGGGTAAGCAAATTAGCTATACGCTGCTGTGATCGTATTTCACAAAGCCTTTTACTTACAACCCGTATTTTATTTATAAACCTGTAAAATAACACAGGTATAACGTAATAGAACAGGTACACTCAGTATTTGGTTGGTACACTATGACAAATACAGGACAATGTGAGGTAAGGAATCATTCAGACTTGACAACTTTTACAGGTTCCACATTAATACTAGTTATAGGATTACAGAATTATTTCTAAGGTGATTGTTATTAAGGTGAATTGGCTCCAAAACATGCCAGAAAGGAGGTCCAGATATGATTTGCTTCTAGTAGCTACTACAAGTCTTTCTAATAATTGTCTAATACAAACTCCAACAATCATAAATATGACCAGGTCAGGAGCTGACAAACATATGTCATCATACAAAGTGTACTGATGAGTCCTAGTTTATACTAGGCTGTGACAGTCACTGAATTAATGTCACTGAATTTAGCCGTGCATTTTCCAACTTTGTTAGGTGTATTGACAAAAAAAAAAAAAAAGCTAAATTATATCCATTTCAAAACTTATCTGGCAATATAGGGGAAATTAATGCTGTACTTAGCTGAGATCGTATACATTAAAAACATAAGATTCATTCTCTGTTAAAGGTATGAATTATTTCTGTGATCACATTTCCCCCCCATGAAATAGTCTTAGTACTCCTTTTTTTTTCCTTTTCTCTGGCTGAGTTCATGTAGCAGTCAGTGATATTTCAAAATGATTCTTTAGAATTGCACAAAACCTTTCCATCAACAATGATTATCATGACCCGATGATCTGCCGTCACACAGAGAACTCACATTATGCTGTGTTTTATGCCCTGGTGGTTCTTCCACAACATAACCGTGCATTATTTGCTTGCGTAGGTGTGTAGTCATACGAGTTCATATTACCATAAATGTGACAAGACTGCAATCCTGGAGGCCAATTCTGCATGTTTGCTGCAGTACTTCAGCACAATTCAGTACAGTAGGGAAAAAAATAAACAACAAGTACCCTGTTGAAATAATTCCTCCAGCACATTCAACAGTGCTAACCAGGCTGACTTGTGCTCATCATATGATATCAAAATACAAGAGAAAGATCAGCATTCAGAGATACAGGCTGATCAGTTGTTCAGTAATTAACTGACATAAAAGTCCAGACTACAGGCAAATATTCTCCTTGGTTTGAAAGCATTAGAAAGGTGCATACTTTTCTCTCACCTTGTTAGCACTTTTGAGCATCTCTACCAACTCCCAAAAACTGATGAGGGCTCTCTTATCCACACGCTCCATGTAAACACGGAAATGCTCCCGGAACACAGTGTTAGACATGATCTCCTCAAACTGAAGAATCTGTGTAGGAAAAGAGAAAAAATCTGTAAGACACAAAAGTATATCTGTATATGTATCTGCATTCATATTTAAAAGAGAAGTGGGTGTAGTCTAGACTCAAAAGTTTTTTTTTTCCTATAATGTGAAAGACTACTATGCCTGCTTGAAAATGAAGTTTTTTTTTCTGGCTTTTCCGACAAGATTGCCATCTAATGTGACTGAGTAAGCTAGCTAATTATCTGTCTAAACAACATTCTCAAATCAAGGATCTGATTATATTTACTTATGTTTTCAGATCTGTTACATTCCAAAATAATTAGAAAAAGAATACAGAGCTGCTGCTCGTCAAAACCGAGTCCCAAAGATTCCCCCAAAATCTATAACAGCATCCAGCTTTCAATATTCTGGACTTTTTCCACAAGACTTGAGCATGTCTAAGGGGGTTTGAAAACCAAATTCGAATTTGTTCCAAAAGTTGCCACTCAAATTCCTCCATATCCACCACATGTACAGGTGAAATGTCATGTCATGCTAGAACATGTTTGGGCCCCTTAGGTTCAATAAAGGGAAATCTTAATGCTACATCAGATGCATACACTGAACTGCTAGAAAAAAAAACTGGTACAAACGAGCCTATGCAAAATCTATTCTGCTGGTGGTGGCACCATAATGGTATAGGGTGTGTTTAGCTGGCATTCCATAGGACTCCTGGTATGTCTACAAACCTCTTTGACAGTTGAATGCTATGTGTGCCTCCTTTCTGACAAGTTACACACATGCTTAGAGACGCCAAATTATGATTAAAGGAACATCCATCAGAGTTCTGCGTTTTGTGATTTCCACTGTGATCTACCAAGTCACTAGATGTCAATGTTATCTAACATATCTGGGATACAACACACTGTGGAATATAGAAATCCTACAGCTCAGAATACGACACAATTGTCGACCAACCAGGAAATACAGTGTTTATTGCCGACAGAATATTTCCACAAGCTTGTGGAGTCCATGCCCCATAGTGAACGTACTAAGTATTAGACTGGTGTACTAGTTTTTCCTGGCACTTCAGTGCATATGGCATCCTGTGTGTACAAATTATAAGACAGTTTCAGGCCAGTTTGAAGAGAAATAAAGTAGAAATATAGCTTTATTTATTTAGAAACCATGAAATTAAAAAGCTGTTGCTTGTATGACTTTGCATTTCTCAGTAACACACACACATGCTTTTATAGATAGCTTAGATAAGCAGTCTGAAGTGTGCAGTAAGACTCCTGTTGTGAAGTAAAATCATTCATTGTTGTTGATGATCTAAGTGGACATCTCTATAATCACCTCTAACAGTGTAGTGTAACTGTGAGAGTCTAGACTCCTAGTGATTACACAGTGTGGCTTGGGAAGTCTAAACAACATTTCATAGTGGTATTAGCACATTACAAGAAGGTTGCAGTAGCGTTAAATTTAGAATTCACAAAGACAACGATTTGTCAAATTCATAGACATTCCTGATAGCGGAACCACTGGCTGGATGACAATTACAATATTACCCAGAGATCCTAGTAAAAATACAATGATAGTAATACTAATCCCTAAACAAATCAAACACAAAGTCTTTAAACATGTGGTGAGCCTAAAACAGCACAATAAAATCTCAGTCTCTGAAAATTCCCAAGCACAATGTGAATGGACAGCTCATGAAGGGATCTATTAAATTTAGCCCTCAGAGACAGACAGGGGCAAATCTGTGGGTGCTTTATAATGAATTTTCCATGTGGCCATGGTAAGAACACCATGTAATATCATTAAGTGCAGTGCAGGGTTATGTTATAGTATGTTTCCTCTCTGATAAAGGTGAAGAGGCAGAGAAAAGAACAAAGAAGCAAAGGAAATGGGGGTGGAAGGAAACCACACGTGGTGTTTGTCTAACTGTAGGAATCTACTTTTGCAGAAAGAGATCAGGGCAGCAAAATGTGACACTATATCACTATTATTTCCTATGAGTGAACATTGCAGATTTGAACCACAGAAAAAAAAATTACAGAAGAAGAATTTTGTAAATCAGACAATCAACTTAAGAGTGTGTGATTGTCACTTACAAAGCATCAAGTCTGCAGCTGAGTTTAAAAACACTCAATCAGCCAATCAGCCCTATCTAGCACAATCATGCATAATATAGAACACACTGAGAGTGTCTACATCGTCCCAAAAGGACATCAGGCAAGACCCCAAAGAGCAACTGTTGCTGCTGAACAATCTGGAGAAGTTATAAGGCCATCTCCAGTAACTTGAAACAATTAACGTTAATTCATACCACAATATTTTTTAGACAAACGCAAGAACCACCTTATCCAGAGGCTTAAAGTGTGCTGAAATGGCATCATGCAACAGGACATTGATCCCAAACACATCAGCAGCAAGTACAGGCCTCAACTCCGCTTAGATATTTGATGGAGTCTTAAAAGATGTAGAAGACTATAGAACTCCTATAGAAATGTTTTCTAACTCCTATAGAAAACATATACGTGTGTTTCCTATGAGGGCAAAAATTGTTATAAGGGCAAAAATTATCAGGTAACATTAAAAATTGTAAGACAACTTTTGTTGGTGTCATGCTGCTATAAAACAAACTTGCCAAATTCCCTTCTATTCCATCCCTTCCAACACTGAGGAACAGCATTGAACAGTACAGATAAGAAAACCTGTGTTCGATAAAAGTGTTAAACCTAACAATGTTAAGTAGATAAGGACTTTAATTACCGATTACGTTATAACGGACCTCAAAATGAATGTTTTTTGGTTTTTTTAGGTTTATTCCACAACAGACATTAATAATATGTCTCATAATAATGGAAATAACCGAGTGAGCACTGTGCAAAGTGCAAAATACACATCAAGACAGAATCAATTTCTTCAAGAATGAATTTTGTACAATTTGTCCTAACAACAGAGTTAAGAGGAATCGCAAATGCATTCCTATTAGCAACTTATTAGCTAATTAGGCTCTCAGCATAGTGATAATGTGCATGCTATGCAGAGCTGTGTATTTAAAATTCATCCACACACACACAAAAAGAAAAAACAAAAAAACAACAACAGAGCCAAATGCAATACAGCAAAAGCACATTTAAAGCTACTTACTGAAATAGCGGCCTGAGATTATTTACACAGAGGCTGAGATTCAGAATTTAATCTAAATTAAAAGCAAACTAAAGACATGCCTTAACTATACAGTACAAATTCTTCCTCATACACTGTACATCTTCACTATGTGTTTTGGGTTCCTCTGTTTTCAGTTTGTTTCATTGTGGGTGTACGTGTGAAAGTAAAAGTGAAAGTGAACTATTTGACCTCTGCATTTAACCCATCCATGCAGTGAAACACACACACATAGTGAACATTATGGGGCAGTGACCACACTTGCTCGGAGTTGGGGGGCAGCTCCAAACCACAGCACCATGGGAGTAGCTGGGGTGTTAGATGCCTTGTTTAAGGGCACTTCAGTCGTGTCTAGTCCTTTGCATGTTGCATTGTGCATTCGTTGTAGGTGTACGTGTGTGCGTGTTAGCTCTGTAGTCCTGTCCTAATAAACTCTCTCTAGGTTCTCGTCCACAAACAAGTCCACAGAGCTTGAGCTGCTCCAGTGATGTGTGTGTATAATTGAATAGTGCTATTATTCATAACGTTTAAACTGCTCATCTATCTCAGTTCTTCATAATGTGTGCATTGCGAAAACAGACACTGTAATAACAAACAAAATAAAATTCATTGTGCAAGTGATGAAATGCAGTATTGCTACTGCACATTTAAAAAAATAATAAAATTGTGCTTGTCCATGACTAGCCATACATGACTATTCTACTCACCTTCTGGCCCTGAGGCCCGTCTCCCTCATCTTGGTTCCCATCTTCCTGCTGCTCGTAGTTTGGACCCCCCAGCAGCCGGATCCTCTTTTCACACTGCTTCTTAGCCACTGTAAGCTGGTTAATATAGCGCTTCATATTTCTAGCTCGTAGCAAGTCCGCCTTCATAGCAGCTGTCTCCTTCCCTTTACTGTCTAGAGAGTTGCAGAGTGGGGAGAAAGAAAGAAAAGAATAAAGAAAGCAACAGACACAAAAGTGAAAGAAAACAAAATTGTGACAGAACAACTGGAGAAAGATGAAACCCATTATTTTAGGCCATAAAAAAAAGAGAGTAGGCCAACACTGACTTGTTCATTTCTCACATCAATACAAGACTCTCAGGTCCAAGTCTCCCAAGAAAACAAGAAAGGCTTTCACAACGTTGAAAGAAATTGTATAATAAAATCCTAACTACATTAAGAACCAGTTACAGCTGTGAGGGACTCCATATGACCAAGTCATTAACACATTCAAAACACTATTCAAATATTACAGCAATGAATGCTATACTAATGAGTACTGTCAGCCAAAAGCTATATAAGATCCACATAATCTTGTGTTTTGTTTCAGAAAGCCAGCTGTAAAGCAGTGATAAGCCAAAAAAGCACCAGCAGTGGAAAAATGAGCAGTCACTAAGGACAAACGTCATCCCAGCATGCTCTGTTGGGCATCAGAGACAAAGGCAAAGCAGGAAAAGGAAACTACTTTTTTTATATGGGTGCGAGGGGGCTGCCAGAGTGAGGCAGGGAAGGAGGTGGAGATAGGGGGAATTCATTTTCACAGTCTGTGCATGGTTCAACAGAATGCAACCCTCTGACAGCCCTGCATGAGTGGTTATTGATTGGCCCTTTACTGATGTCTGGAGAGGTCAGGTGTGTGAGAAAGCAAAAAAAAAAAAAAAAAAAAAAGGAACTTATGAGACAAGCCTGAAAAGCACAGACCATGACAAAAGCTCATTTACTTTATACAGAACATCCTTTTTATAAAAGTACAGAAATACTCCAACAGCATTTCTAATCCAAGTTAGAAAATAAACAAGATACTCATCAAAACACAAAAGTAAGCCTGTCAGGGAATGACATTTAGCTGTAGCTAGCTGTAGAGCAACTTCTCATTTTTTATGGACTACAGAATAATTAGAAGAGCATGCATTAAATGTCACCTCTGTCTGATTACATTAAATGAACCAGCTACTATTACTGACCTGTCTGTTGCCTGAATGAACTGCAACACCTTTGCTATAGTGACTGCTGCTATGCTGACATCATGTTTGTCTGTGTTAAGGTCACGCTTGACCTTAAGACATGTCTAAATACATGAAATGAATGAAATCAAGATGCTGAAATGAAGCAATCAAGATGGCACTGACTTTCAGCATTAACTCACAAAAATATTGCATTAAATGTTCAGGAATTATAGCAATATTTACAGACCCTCCATTTTCAAGTAACTGAAAAAAAGTCAATGATAAATGTCAGGATTATTTGTAAAACTGAAGAGTCTGAAATCTGGAACCCATCGACATCAAACACTTCGTCAAATCAAATCGTCAGGCTTAGAATGCAGCCATCTTCAGTGGTTGAGTCTTTCTGCCATCAGGTTTTACTTCAGTAAAAGTAAAGCATGCTCACTTGGGTTGTGGTCAGGTGACTGATGTGGCCATTTAAAAGCATTCCATTCCTTTGCTTTGAGAAGTTTTGAGAGGGTCAATATTCACCTGTAAAGTGCTGTAACATCTGACTACACCTGAGCAGAAAGTATAGCTTTCTACACTTTATTTAATGAATCCTTCTACTTCTATTAGAAGTCACATGAATAAACACCAGTGACCCAGTTTACTGGCAGCCACATGCCATAACACTGCCTCAGCCTTGTCTGACTGATGATGTGGTATGCTTTGGATCACAAGCCCTTTTTTTTTTCCTTTCTTTCCATACTCTTTCGTTCCTATCATTCTGGTACAAGTTCGTCTTGTTTTCCTCTGTCTAATGAATCTTGATCCAGCACTTTAAAGGGTTTTTTTGATGTTTTCAAGCAGAGCCTACTTCGGCCTCTGTGTTCTGTTAAGTGTTTCCAGTAGTTTGGACCTTGAGGGTAACACTCTGTGTTAACATTCAATGAAGGCATCTTTTGATTGTAAAATCTGACAGTAAACGGTATGTTTACATGCATCCTGATAATCCTTTATTAATCAGACTAATAGCTCAATTGGAATAGATCACGTCCATGTATACACCTTAATCGGAATAGAGTAGTCTGATTGAGGTCATTCTGATTACATTTTTTCCAACTGAACAAGGTGAGTAATCCTTTCAATAATCTGTTAAATAGAAGAGTAATAGCCATGTAAACACCTGTATCTGATTACATTCCCAAACGGATATACATTACGGATCTACATTCTGTGCATATGCAAAATTAAAAATAGTCAGCAGAATGGACAGTCGTAAAGCTCGCAGCAACGAGCTGTTCAGACAAGTATTTGAGCAGATGCAAATGACTCGGGTAATATTTTGCGTCTCCTATCTGATTGAGCTCACATGAAGCTCGTTGTCATGGTAACAAGTACAGTAAATGTTACCCTATTCATGCATGCTATATTGAATTGGATTAGTTGTAAATGAAGATTTTAATCAGATTGTAGAGTGTACATATAAACACCTCAATCTGAAACTGCAATCGGAACGAATTAAATCAAATTGGAGAAAATCTTTGCATGTAAACATAACTTATGAGTCAAATTTACAATGTGTCAAGAGTGTTCTTGGATAGATGCTGGGAACAGACACCAAATGCAAATTCAACATTACCAGATCTTTTCTCTCCTTGTTATGAAATAAAGAGGAAACAGGTCAATCGTTAAATTACTTTTGAGCTTGTGAAAATGAAGGAATTATGTAAAAACGGCTGTAATTCAAAAATGGTTGATGCAATCTGATTGTTTTAATTAAAGCTGCAAGTCATTTTAATCACATTTGATTGCGGCATTTCAAATTTTACAGCGCCCTTGTCCAAATACTTATGGACAAGATTGTATATCAATCTTAATTATCTCCAACAAAATATGCAAATAAGGTTGAGATCATTTGGTAAAAATAAAAGGTTTTTTTGGAAGCAACAGAGCTGAAGTGAAACTGATCCAATTACTATTGGTTTTGGAGGACTTAGGAGGAAAGTAAACATAAAGTAAACAGCATCCCTAACTAGAAAGGTTTTAGACAGTATCTTCAGAAATACTAAATATTAAAGTTTGTTATATTGTTATACTGTATATATTATGTCACAAACAAGAGTTTTCTTGTGGTTATGTGGATGGCAGACTTACCTTTCTGTTTCTTGAGCTGGGGAATGCTGCTGATAGTGGTGGCCTGAATAATTTCCACAACTATCTGATACCTGGTTCAAAGAAATGCACGTTAGGGCTTAAATGACTTTGTGACAAACAACACTGTAATATTTTAAATACTGCTATATTAAAATTAACCAAGCAACTGGGAAAAGAGATCCAAATCCAAAGCAATTAATGAAATGGGTTATGATGATCATAAATCACCTCATTACTTAACTGAGAATTAAAAGATGACATGAGAAGGATGGGAAATTAGTAGAAAGGTTCTTGTATTGAAAAAGACTGCTGACTATTTATTACAGATTATTTATACAGCAGTCAGTTCCTGCTCTATAATTTGGTCAAATGGAGCTCCAATAGTGCTAATATTTAGCTCTGGGACATATATATAGACAGGAGAAGGTGTACTAAAAGTCAGATCGAAATGCTTTAAATGAGACACTTGCTGTAGCTGTGAAATGTTTAGTGCTAGAATGACATGGAAAAATGACCGCATATAAATTCACGCATCACAATCAACATACAATAACTGTTAAAAAAACTGTTAAAATGTTTGTTGAAAACTGCGATAGAAGTCCATTATTACTCAGTAAAGATTAGATACAGTTAGAACATAACTATATGCCAGTACTGCATAGCAGTATTTATAACAGTATTATTTACATCATACAATACATTTAAATACCTAATGAGCAAGATACAAATGACAATGGTAAAGAAAAACTCCCAAAGATTACATGCGGAACAAACCTTGAGAGCAACAAGACTCAAAAGCGAACCAATCCTTTTCTGCGTGATACCCGATAGTCCAATTATACAAATCAATAGATTATACAGCTGTAGAAGAGTAACAGGAAGCAGTATTGAGCGTCTTGAAAGGATGTTCAGTATGGGGATACTATGAATAAAAGTCCTGGGATTTAGGTGAAATTAAGCAAGCAAATAGTACAAACATGTCTAAGAAACTTTTATAAACTACACACAAGGCTTCAAGGTTCTGATAAAGGGTTGCGTTGTTTTCATACATTATAAATCTCCCACACCTTAGTTAAGGCGAAGTACATGAAAATTATGGTTGCAGGTATAAAAACTGTCTCAAATCCCTTATCAGTGGTAGAAACTGTACACATGGGACTTTGTAAGCAGCAGGTACTTGGGGGTAGGGAGGGGGTTACTGTAAAATCCAGTATATACAAACACTCTCCAGTTTCTATGGCAACAGCTCAGCCAAGCTGTCTGAAGGTGGCTGCGTGGACCAATGACAACCGTAGGAAACAATAATTACATTATAACTATCAGTACAACTTAACATTAAAATTCTTTTTTTTTTTTTTTACATCATTCTACTTTATTCCTTTTCATTTTTGCCTAAAATATAATAAAATTTTAGGGTATTTTTTGTATACACG
This sequence comes from Duopalatinus emarginatus, assembly GCA_028565595.1. Taxonomy (NCBI): domain Eukaryota; kingdom Metazoa; phylum Chordata; class Actinopteri; order Siluriformes; family Pimelodidae; genus Duopalatinus; species Duopalatinus emarginatus. The sequence goes on along the minus strand of JAOVVF010000036.1, from coordinate 19,877,531 downwards.
TAATAAATATACTAAACTGATGTACTGTATAATGTATGTGTCAAACACCCATTGGGTTTATTTCAATGAACTCAAAATCTTCTCCATATCTTGGCACAACTACTACTTTGTATCGAAACTGCTGAACCTAGCCGAGCCAACCTGCATAAACGAACAACTAAGAGCAATTTTATAGAGAAAAAAAAGAATTATGAAATGAACTAAAATTTTCATAAATGAATTTTACCATTAAGTGCCTGTGTTAACTCGCCAAGTTGAATTATCAGGCTTTAAAATCTGCCATATGCCCAATTCTATAATTTCTGTTTCTAACAACGATGATCTCTCTCCACTTCTCCACACTCCACATTTTAGCTTGTCTTTCATCAGCTTGGCTTTTCATAAAGCTTGCGCTTACCTGTGTCGCCTAGTAACCGGTTCATTAACACCCCGTATGGCAGCCACTCGGGTGAATCAATAAGCTGGCTGGGGGAGGATACCACAGTTCTGCCTTTAAATTCTATTAAATCACCATTAGGCACATTATAGGATTGCTCTGCTTCTTTTTTTTCACCACAGAACACAATCGCAAAGTTCGTCTTTCAGGCATGAGACACTTGATTATTCAACCGGTAACAGAAAGCATACTTTTTTGTTATTGTACAAGATCTTTCTCAGAAAATATTAAGAGGTGAATTTTTCCAGTGAGGTTGATTTAATTCAGCACCAAAGATTCACAGTGACAATAAAGAAAATTAAACAAGTGTATAGAGGAACGTTAAACAAACAGGCCCATTAGGTGAAATGCTCATTATCTTTGGAATTATATGAGATGCATGTTATCCCTGTTATCTAATAAACTAGAAAATATATTTACTCCTTTAATTTAATTAGACAGGCTTTGTAGTCCACTCCAAAACTAAATATAAAAATAAATAAAAAAATAAAAATGTCAAATCTGCAGCGTTGGCTTTTTTTTTGTTTTGTTTTTTTTTTTTGTTTTTTTTTAATATATAAACGCAGAGCGATTGCACTTTTCATTTCCATGAAAAATGCCAAGCCCATCTTTCATTGGTATGGATCAATAATTCAGAAAACTTTCTGCTGAGTGTTCAAATGTCACTTATGACTCACAGCGACACTACACCTAGTTGCTTTCAAGCACTTCCAACCCTTCAGAACTGCTTGCAAGTAGCACAAAAAAAATCAACAGTGAAAGCAAAGGCTTGTGCGTTCATGTGTTTATGTTGTGTTTGGGTTCCCTTGGTCTGAACCAAACAAGATGATGAAACAGTGTTACTGTGTTATTGTAGTCCAGGTCTGCTTAGCGTTCACCTGCACAAATTTACATTCGAGGCATACATTTTTAAAATAATCAAAAGAGATCTATAATGCACGTATAATAATATAATAATTTGCAAGCCAGTCATCAAAACAATGCACCACAAATATTTAGAAACTTTCACAATTTTTTCAAGTATTGTGGAGATCAGTTCGTCAGCAATCACACTTTTAACTAAAACCAAGTTGACACGTATAACAACGCAACCTAAGACGTGTCTCACCTGAGCTGTTTGAGGAAGTCAATGTCAGAGCTGCTACTGATGAGTTTAATAAACTCTTCATAGGACGGCGCATACGTGTACGCTTTCTTATGGTGCTCGTTCACTTGCTCCCGGTGTTCCAGCTGAGCTAACAGCATTTGATTAATGTAGTCTGGGTCACTTAATACCTCCACTAATGGCTTCAACACTGAAAAAGAGAGAGAGACAGAAACAGTAAAAGTACTGTAATGCATACATTTTAATTCTAGAGAGTGCATGCTTACTGGTTCACATATAGACGGCTAAGCTAAGGGCTTTGCATACTGTCAAAATAGTGAATCCAACAAATCATTTTATTCTAATTTTACATGTTTGTTACCCAGCAACAAAAAGATAGTGAAGAGTGAAAGAAACAAGCTTGGTAATTGTTTTCCTAAAAACGTTTGAACCCCTGGATCCCTCTGGAACTTAAATGGACTGTTTAATGAGATGCGTGAGATAAATGAACAGCATGTTATGGGGAATGCAAAATCTCTGAGCTAACTGCTGACTTAAACTAAATTACTGCAATATTCTAAAAGATTTTTAAAAATAGGAAAAAAGAATAGAGGCAAAGGGTGCTTTGCATCTTTACATTCATTTTTGCATTGTACTTAAGCGCAACTTTTAAAAATTCACTTATCAATGGTGATGCAAGAACTGTCAATTAGGGAAATATTTGTACTTATTGCAATTATTGATCTTTTGCATTCATCTGAAACATTTACTAAAGAAAAAGGTTTGAAACACTGTTGGAAAACTAAAATGCGAGTGAAATTAAATGGTGGAAACCTCTTTGTGAGAAGAAACAAACGAATGAATGTTAGTAATATCATGTACTGAATCATAAATACCCACTAAAAGTAAACTAATATTAAATGTGCAAAATGAGTGAATAAGCCACTTCACACAAAACCAGTCAGTGAACCATTACACACAGTCATCTTTTTTCACTTTTGCCATTTTCTTACAACTGAAACACCAGCAAAGACTGTTTATTTTAACCAGCTGTTAACAT
>JAOVVF010000036.1:19853021-19870762 GCA_028565595.1 Duopalatinus emarginatus | reverse complement strand
TCCACCAAATGGGAGCACGCTAATGATGTCATCAGCACCAAAACAACAGGAGGGCATTATGGGATTTGTAGTATTAGGGATAAATGCACTGTATAATACCGACAGGCCAGCTCCAATAGTAATTTGATATTGCCTCGCGGGCCAAATATAATTACACTGTGAGTTTGACACAAATGGTCTAGAGGCAGTGTCATGATCTGGAGTCATGGTCCGTTTTAGCCACAGTTGTTTCATTGTTTACCTGATTTTTCTAAATATACAAATTATTCTAACAATGTTTTTTTTTTCCTACTGGCATGGGCATATTCCAGAATGACAGATTGATCAGGGTCAAACTGTGTGTGTGGTTCAGGAAGCATGAGAAATCATTTTCTCATATGATTTACGCAACAAAGACTTCTGACCCTAACAATGCCATTGAAAGTGTTCCTCTTTTCCGTCTGCAACAAGATCTCAGCAAAAGATTAATGCAACTCTGGACGGAAATAAATGTTGTGACGTTGCATAAGGTTGTCAAAACAATGCCACAATGAATTCAAATCTTAATCAAAACTAAAGACGAAGATAGCAAACTGATGTTTTTTTCTGGCCAGGCAGCTAATGGGAAAGAAATGATCACACTGACATTTTAGCACACAATAACACCATTCAGTCCAACAAAGAAAAACAGGAATGTTTATTTTGTGCTGAATGATAAAGGAAAAAAGCAATGAAAGTAATAAAATGCTTAGTGTTACAAATTAAAATCTATGTAACATGGACATCAATGTGATATAACTGGAACCTTTAATGCTGTGTTTTGTGGTGATTATGTACAGCATAAAGAACAGAAAAGAAGATCTGCCAATTCCATAGCTTTTTCAACTTTAATAAGTAAAACTTTAACAGCTACAGTTTAATGCATCATGGGTTATGAGAAGAAAGCAGAATAGTGAACCTATACATGCAGTTGAGGTGAGTAAGAAATAGGTCACCTTTAGTGGCGATAACCTCAACCAGGACGAGCCGGAGACTGCGGGAGCGAGCGTCACGCAAAGGCAGCAAGCAGATTACAAGTAGACGTGAACAGCAGCGCAGGAAACGCATCTCCTCCTTGGGACTGCAAAGACATGGATGAAGCGGGAAGGCCCTGGGTAACTCTTCCTGCCTACAAATGGTTTGGGAAAGACAAGAGGAAGACAATGAGGGAGGAAAGGATTAAGGGAAGGAAAAAAATAAAGCCATAAGGGAAACAGAAATGAATATGAACTCAATGGATAAGAAATAAGAAACCAAAAGAGAAAGTGAGTGAGAAAAAGACAGAGTGAAAGAAACTGACAGACAGATCTCACTGTAGACTTCCATACAGCTAATGAGCTCTGCTGATCGATCACTTCGAGAGAGGGAAGAATAAAGACATGATGGGCAGTTCTGCTAATTGCAGCCTTCTGAGCTGTGTGTGTGTGTGTGTGTGTGTGTGTGTGTGTGTGTGTGTGTGTGTGTGTGTGTGCGCGCGCTGGAGTAACAGCCCTGAATGACTAAGCCCACAACAACAAGTAACAGTTTATTCCTTAGAAATAACCATTAGGGACCTGCTTAAGGACATGAGTGGGCTGCGTCTAGTAAAATCGAGAGAGGAGAAAAGGATAAAGAGCAAGCAGGCGCAGGCTCTTGCATTTCTTCTAAAAATACCTATTACAATGAAAGAAGTTTATATGCATGAAAGAAATAACCAGCTATTTACATTTGCTTACCGCTAATTAAATTAGCTGATGCTTTTGTCTTAAGCAGCAGCTGAAAGAGGATGCGAGTGAGCAGAAGACAATTCAGGGCTTCATGGCAGTGCCTCAAACTTACAGCCTTCTGATCGGTAGCGGAAAACCATAACCGCTGTGACACCACTTCCCAAATAATAAAACAGCTCTTCCTATGCAGACGTTGATGCATTGACTAAGACAGAGTGTAGCGGCTTTAAGAGTAATTGAGAATCCGTTACCTTTATTGGGTATTTCAAATTCTGTAATCAGTTATAATATAATCAAGGAATAAATGATTAAGTCTTCATAATTAAATTAAAACAGCCATCACTAGCTAATAAAGTCATCAGTAAGAAAAACACAATCTGATTAACTACATTAAATTACGCTGAATACATAGAAAAATGGCGAGACTACAAGTGAGTAAAAGTGCACATCATACCTGGTGTTGGAGGCCTTGAGGTCACAGAAATGGCCATGGAGGCTTTTAACCATGTTGTTACAAACTACATTAACCACGTCCACCTCGGAAAGACGAGTCCTCAGCTGTTTTAGCATTTCCCAGAAATCTTCAGACAGCATCTGATACAGCTGGCCCTCATCTCGACTCAGAGGCACATACCATGACAGGATGTAATCTCTATAGCTGTAGTCAAACACTAAAGAGAACAGAAGATAGGATGTCGATTTTATATCCTGCTCCTAAGTTTTACCTCAGTTCAGTAATTTCATTTAATTTTTGTTCACAGTGATAGGGTACAATACTTATCATTTATTACCACAAGTAAATTACCACAAGTAAATCACAAGTAAAGTGTACCAAATGTACCTCAGGACTTCACAGATAGCATGTGGCACCATTTGTAAGGCAAGCTGTAATTCATAAACGCCAGTACGTCAATACAAATGCAGATTGGACACCTGGACAAAATTATCCTTGGTGCCTCTCTTGTGTTTGTCCAAACACTCTTTTACATGACATCTGAGCTGTTGAGCTGCTCCAACAAGGACTGTTTTCAGCCAAATTAACTTCAGCTTTAGAGCTGCATTAAGCAGAGAAATGGCCCTGTAAGAGAGGCACAAACCGCTCTGGAGAGACCATCTGAGGAGGACAAAAGGACCTGGTTCCAAGTAACAGATGGCATTAGGTTGATGGCACTGCCAAGGGAGCTTTGACAACTGCAAACAATTGCAACTCTGTGAAGCCACTAAATCTCTATGTCCTTCTTAAGCATTAACTCTAGTTACCAACAAACAATTTGTAAAAAGCTGACCAACCACAATTTGCGATGACTTGCTGTTCTTTCCTGCTAAGGGTCAGGAAGAAGCACATCATGATACATCACTTTGACTTCTAACACAATGGCCCAAGAATGCAAGTTTTGAATTTAAACAACAAAAACTGGCTGGAACAGTTATAGTGAATTTGGATGGTTCAGTTGCTCTAGGGTCTGCGGTTCGATCCTGAGATTGGGATTTCTGGGTCTATGTGGGTTTCCTCATGGTTCTGTGGTTTTCTCTCACCTCCAAAAAACATGTCAGGAGGTTGAGTGGTTGGATTAAAGAAAAAGATTCAGAATCCACTGCAACCCTGACAAAGATGGATAGATGTAATGAGATTTACAATGCAATCCTCATTGTGTTAAATTCTTGCGATAACATAATTCACATATAAGCTTCGAAATTACGTCAAAGCAACGATTTGCAGAACTGAGCACGCTCTGACTATTTTCTGCTGCCTTTTTAGTACTTGCTTTCACTGAGTGAGTCATGCTGCCATTGTTTCCACTTTGCTTAACTAAGCCTGTAAGGCATGCCTCAAGACTAAGAGTAAGAGAGAGAGAGAGAGACAGAAATAAGACACGCATAGTGTGATAAATATAGTTACAAACGCAGACATACAGCTAAGACACAATCCCAGACGTAGCAGATGTACTCACATCATCCCTCTGTTAATAATTATTTATAACCAATGGCACCAATCATCCAGTTAGGACAAGGTCAGACATTGAAGAGTGGGTTAAATCTGGATCACTGGGGTAGCAGGACAGCATGACACTGTCCTTGTCAATTCTGCATAACATCTGTTTAGCAGATTGCAAAACATGACAGAAAACACCAGCAAAGGCCAAAATAAAACCAAAAAAATAAAAAAAATCACTGATCTCAACGTGCTTTACTGATTCAGGGCAGTGTGTCCGTGGCTAGACGAATTCTCATATCATTTCAAAAACCTTGGTATTAGGTTCCACACATATTGAGAGAGCAAAATCAAGCATGTTTTTATTAGCAGTAATAAATCTGTCTCAGTGAAATAACAAAATAAACTTTTTCTTAGAACGTGATACATAATCATTCACAAACACAGAATTTTACTAGCTATAATATGTAACCAGAGCCGGGAAATACGAGCTCTCTGAAACGCTTCCCTCTCCAATAAATGTAAACATAAACACATGCTAGTACAAACAACCCAGCTTCATCACTATGAGTCACTAAATTGTGACTCACCCATGTGGAAATATCCAGGTTGTAATAATAATTAAAACCCCATCTGTTTTTTTTCCATTTCTAGAGGAACCAGACTAAGTTAAAGCACTGCTGCTTTGGTATAGCAATATTTATTATATGATCTAAAAATACATAATGGTAACATCAAATCTTTTTAGTAGTATGCCAAGATTGTACTCCTATTTTGTCATAGAAAAAAATTTAACAGTATACTACTATTTGGATTTGGCTGCACAAAACAAACCCATGATCTGAAGCGGTGACTCATGTATCCAGCCAGTGCTTTGGCACTAATAAGCCAGTAAAAGCACAAGACAATTCATAAAATAATGAATACTGCATGAGGAAAACTGTGTATTGAATTATTAAAACAAGTCTTGTGGATTCTTGCGGAATAACAAAGCCACAAAATCATTGTGATGTAAAATAAGCATCACAAGCAAATTCCCCTGTTATAGTAGATGTAGTTGTAGTAGTAGTAACTTATAATGATAATAATAATAATAATAATAATACATTATTGCCATTTGTTAATCAATAATGTAATTATCGTTATTATTATTGTTGTTAAATAACTGTACTTATAATAGTTGCTGTTTTAATTTTATACATTTCTTTGTTGCAATATGTGAAGCCACCAATAAGAATCTTTCATTTTGGAGTCTACACAGGCACAAGCACTTCTAGCCCACATTCACTGAAGAAACTGATGGTATAGGGAAGAGAAGGGGGAAGCAGCTCACTTAAGAAATCTGCTACTCAGTTCATTTCAGTTCATCTCATTTTAAATCACACAGGAATTTCCCTCTATGTCCTCATTTGTGAAGCCTAGACTGATGTACAACCACCAAACCTGGTGGACACACTATTGCTGTTTTCTGTCTGGACCTGCATATGCATAATACTGAAGGATTTTGAAAACGTTTCAATTAAAAAGGGACTGTTACACTTAGTCAAACATTTTGTCAAAGTCTAATTGGATTTATTTGTTTTTTTTATATCTCTACAAATGTATTAGGTGCAAAATATGCAGGTGGTAAATGAGGATGTGTTTGATGAGTCATTGCAGCATGCTATAATTGTAATATTGTAAAACGCAATGAATAATGTGATGAATAAGCCATATTGCGTAAATGCCTTTCCCTCTTATCCTGCATTTTTTCTTCTTGTGTTAATCAAACATGCGTCTAGGGTTAGATCAAAGATGAATTTTCCCAGTGTTGTTTCTCTCTCTTGCCACTCTAGTGATACACAGAATCCCAGCATGTCATCAGTCTCTGTTCTTATGCTACTAATGAGAATCTTGTTAACCTACCTTCACATTCAGCCCTCGTTCTCTCAACCTTGACTAAGAACATTTAATTGCGGCACTTTCCGTGTTGTCTTACGCTTTCCTAAACAGACTTTCTGCTCTGGTTTTAAGGTACTCCACTTGCCAAAACTCAAACATAGTAAAGACCCTTAAAAGGTTTTACAACTGCAAAGAACTGTAAACACAGCACCAGTACTTCAATGTCATAATCAGGCTACAGAACCAGCCTTGTGACCATAAGGTTGCCTGTTCAATCCCAGGTCTACAAAATGTAGATGGGTTAAAAGTGGAGGTCAAATTCCGTGTTAACTACAGCACAGTGGTTCACTAAAGATACATGGTGCATGTCATGAAAATATCTTCATTTTTCATAGTGACCACCAGTGTACATAACCAATCATGATAACATGACACTATTAAGAATCATTAATGCAGTTTTTTTTATTATTATACTGGAGATGACCGTGCAAGGGAGCATCTGTACTGCTTAACTCATCGACTCAACAGGACTCTCTGGTTGACAAGGCTTGAATGAAAGCCCAGTAGCACAAGAGCTTACATAATCCATGACGTGTTCTTACAAATGACGTGTATTCTTCAAATACAACCATGAAGCATGTGCTCAGTGCAATAATCCTGAAGCTCACAGTTCCTGCCACCATAATGCTGTAGTTCCATCTTTACAATTGGTAAAATATACAATTAATTAATGAATAGTAAATTAGTAGCATTACTACTTCTAATGAGTACTGCCCGTATTAATCAGAAGTATTTCAGTATTAAATTACTTAAAGAATCCAAATCAATCCAAATTATTTCAGTACTTCTAAAGATCAGCACCTGTAATAATCAATATTTAACGACAAGCACATCTAATACCTGGTACCTCCAGACTTGTATTGTCAAGCATGTCTAATGAACAGTACCTCAGAACTTTATTAACATGAACAACAATTACTTTAGTACCCCTATAGGCCAGTAATTCCTATGATTATTCTCTCAGTACTTATGATCAGCATATTTCCTAAATAAAAAAAAAAAAACTTACATTTATACCAATTATTTGGATGCTATAGGCAAATGGACAATTACATTGTCCTTTTACATTGATTAGATGATATTCCAATGTCCTAAAAGATCTGAAGCTAGTGGTGTTCCCATACCATAACCTGAGGTGTACTAACAGGAAGAAAAACAAAACCACAAAAGCCAAATCAATCTCAATATAAAAAATAAAAGTGAGAAAGACTGCCATTCATATACTGGATGAATTGCACAGATGACCAATGGCTTGTTTTGTAATCTAATTTTGCATTATTAAAAAGAAAAAACTAAGAAAAAAATCTAAAACAAATAGTAAGGCACACTCGATTTTTCAAGTATGGCACCAAAACAAGGTGAGCTAGAAACCAAAATGACTCATAGCTACAATAAGCAGAGTTTGTTCAAAAACCTCAAGCAATTTTCTTATAATTTCAGCCTGTGTGTTGTGTTCCTCAATCACTTTTTTCATCTAATATGTGGAATTGTGCAATATAGGGCTTGATAAAATGGCACAAATATAAATATGGAACTTTAGACGTGTTCAGAGAGTTTACCCGAGTTATACATAAATGCATAAATGGAGCAAGTGAGTAGGTCATGAGACAAGGGGCAATGGTGACAAGACCACCATAAATGGCCTGTACTGGTTAATGGTACTTCATACACTGGTTGTTTTAGCAAAACCTACATCTGCATGGTCAAATAACCATCATGATTCTTCTCCTTTTAATAAAGTCATGATTATTGTTAATAAGTAAACCTTCGTAAATGAGTACGAAATTGTTTCTCTGCATTTTATCAACAGAAAACAGCTTCTGTACACTGAATATTGTTAGTGTATTACTTAAAATAAATATATGACTGCTTTGTAATCATATTATTGTTTGTATGAGGGTGAAAATTACCCACACTCTGGCTGTTGACTTTCATCAACTTTCATCAAATTTTAGAAAAGACAAATACATTATTTCTCGACTTAATCATCCTACTTTACAACACACTTTGTGAATCTGTCAACAAGCTTTTACATTCTCTTATTAAAAATGTTTTCGGCTGAGCTGTGAGCCACTAATGCACCTTTGTGTTCACCTCTTCATCAGACATGAATCTTTGTCCTCGATAGTCCAATGGTGCGAAACCAGAGATTTTTGACAGTATCAGTCCTTTGTGTTTTGTTTCAGTTTTAGGCTTCAGCTCTACAGTGAGCATCTTCCTGTAAAGACACTGTTGATTGTTGAACCTTTTCTTTCGTGCAAATCACAATTGGGGCAGGCATTTGTTCTTTAACTGCAGTAACAAATGTCCTGACGTAACACGTTCAAACCTGCATAGCAGTGACTGGGGACACGACGACCTAGTACAGAAAGCGTTGATAAGACGGTGCGGCCCACAAAGGTTTTAGTATCATTGGAGCACAGGTAATGTTTGACTCACCCTTCTATATTGTCAAATGGCAAATATTAATACATATACTCATCAGCCATAACATTAATATCACATGCCAAAACAGTGTTGACCTGCTGAAGCATTGACTCCAAGATCTCTAATGGTGTGCCGTGGTATCTGTGGCACTAAGACATTAGCAACAGATCCTTTTGTGCATCTTTTCTGGAATTGTACTGAGTACAATTTGCTTCTTGTCAAAGTAACTCAGATCAAATTTTCTTGTTATATTTGCACCTGTCAAGGGGTGGTATATATTAGGCAGAAAGTTAGAGCTCAAATGAGCTAGAAGCAGAAGAAATGGGAAATGTAAGGACCTGAGTGACTCTGACAAGGGCCAAATTGTGATAGCTACACGACTGGCTTAGAGCATCTCCAAAACATCAGGTCGTGTGAAGTGTTACCAGTGTGCATTATCCACCAGTACTGGTACCAGACACCTACCAAAAACAGCCCAAGGAAGGACAACTGATGAGCTGGCAATGGGGTCATGGGTGCCCAAGGCTCACTAATGAGCACAACATTTAGGGCTTGCCTGTCTGGTTCAGTGTGATCGAAGAATCTGCTGCCACAGACACCACAGAACATCTTCAGAGGTCTTGTAGAGCCCATGTCTCCACAGGTCAGAGCGTTTTTTTTTTGCAGGAAGTGTTAATGATCAGTGTACAACAAAGAATATGTAACATGTCCAGTCAACCTTCTCCATCTTGTATTTGTACTTGTATTCTTCAGACACCACACTGATAAGAAGACAGGAAGACACCACACTGATAAGAAGACAAAAGCTACATCTGACAAAATTCTGATGCAGAGAACAGCATTATCTCGGGTATGCAGAAGAGGGCAGTTCAGCTCCCGAGTGTGTTCAGCCACCCTGTGGATTGGCACAAAAGCCACCCAGTGGACTGGCACAAAAGCCACCCAGTGGATTGGCACTAAAGCCACCCAGTGGATTGGCACAAGAGGGGGTTTCTTGGGAGAAACACTTGCTAGTTTACTGTCTGGACTACTGTCCCCTGTCCGTAACCTTAATACAGTAACAAACAAGCTAAGAGATGGAACTGCAGGTTACAATAAATTAAACAGAACCAATGCTTACAACTACTAACTTATTTATGTTTCATTCATGTAGTAAACCTAATGTGGAAATGTGTGCGCTTATCTTTGGATTATTGAAAACAGGCGTTGCCCAGTGATCACACGGTCTGTTAATCCAATGAGAATTTCACTCCTCTCTCTCACCCATGCTCTCTGTTAGAAAATTTATAGACTTGGAATTTTAACAGACATCAGAGTGCACAATGTTAAAGCAGGAGTACAGACTGAAATATTGAGCTGATATTCTTTCTCAATAACACGTCTGCTAAACACAAAATGCGTGTGCCACCAACAGGAAAGGTTAATGACAGTGGAAACATGATCACACTTAACCCTTTAATCAAATATTAGTTAACTTTTTACAGATAACAGGATACTAAAATTCGGTAGCAAACATACTGTAGCTCAATAAAAGCAATCTCTAGTGCTACTCAGCTGGCAACCTAATTTGGTTAGGCTTCAATACCTGAGCCAATGATTCTGATGCTGATAAAAATATTATTTGTGCAGCTTTAGAATAAAAGAAAAAATGGTTAACTGACATGAGTAATATCTAAGTCATGTACCCTAGAATGTAACCTTGTCACAGTCACAGTCCCTTACAGAACAATGAAGAACGAGACATGGAAATCGCTAGAAGTATAGGTAAGTAGTGCTTTGCGATTCCCACTCAGACAGATGACGGTTCTCCTCCTCCTCTCTGCCTCTCTGCAATGACAAAACAGCTCAGCCTGCCCTCATCCATCATATCACGTTTAGTGTGTTTGACATGACATTTGTGCACACCCAGGCTTTCAAGCACTGCTTTGCAATATTTCCTTTCCTCCTACTCCAAAAGAAAGAATAACAATATTCTCTACAAACAATGATTATGGTATGATTGATTAGGCCTCTGTTTTACGGATATTTGTTCACTCTAATCCTATCTGTTCATCACAAATAGATGTTTAATGCAAGATTTGCTGGTGGAATTTTCCTGGTTGTGCCACATCATTGCCAGACATTTTACAAAGGAACAAGGAACATCAGTTAAGCTGTTTGCATTACTATCATTACGATTCTTCTACTGACCTTCTTTTAGGGCTTTGTCCACATTGTGTGACACCACTACTCGTCTGGTCTGTGCCGAGTCTAGAAGTGGTACTGAAAACCGTCCCTGGAGAACACAAAACAGAGCCCAGACAGACATGATTTAATAACAGACTCTATGAATCACACTACTGGACAGAGTAAATTCACTAAAATCATAAAAATTATGGTTAAATTATAACCACATTTCAAAATTGCAAAACATTAAAGTCTGAATTAACAACAGCAGGCCTCCTCTACAGTTCCCAAAAGTTCACATTACTTGACTTTTAAGTCCATTTATTTTGATTCATTGGAAGATCTATTTTTAATGCAGTTTAGTAACTTACTGGAAAAAATAACTCCCCATCACATATTATCTGCCCCTGTAGTTTAATGTTGATCTTAGTGTGCTAAATATGGTTCATAATAAATGCAGTTACAGTGAAAAAAAGTTACTGAGGAAAAAAACCCTAAAGCAGAATAACAGCTGTATAGTAAACTGGTAGACCAACCAAGCAGATGAAGATAACTCTGAATCTAATGCTGCCGCCATAATGCTTCATCACTGTGATGGTGATAGGATGGTGTTCTCATAAAGAAAAGAAGTGTTGGGTTTCCATCAGGCATAGTGCTTTGTGCAAAAGCCAAAAGGTTCACACCAGACAGCTCCAACTTAAATTAGATATAGCCCAGGTTTGTGAAGTATCCATGCAATGGTTGTCCTGGGAACAGCTTTTCCCATCTGACCGGTGGATCTCTCCAGCTACTTCAAAGATACCCTTGGCCTCTTGTTTCGCTAACTAATGTCTGCCTTACCCAGTCATCGATTTTTGGTGGATGACCTCTAGGCAGAGTGGCACGTGTCATAATCTTTCAAATAATTTTGCTGACTTCATTAATATTACCCCCACTTCAACATTATAGGCTATTTTGTACATTTAAGTCTACAATTAAGTCAAGTTCAGAGCATTGTTGTCATATGCACAGTAAAGAAACATGTTTCCGGATGTCCCCTAGCTTGCTTAACGACAGATAAAACACTGAAGTGTGGCCAAATGTACAAGCTTTTTTATACCTTAGTCATACTCCTAGAATAGCTGTCACAATACAAGCAATTGCTTACTTCAGAAGTAAAATATGCCAAACAGTCAGCCAAGTCTTATAACTGGGTATTATTCAGAGGCCTGCTTATGCACTGGTCACTGGCTTTCTGACATGTTATTAATATACAGTATTTACACCAAATGTGTGAATAGGAGAATTTTTTATTATAAAGCAGATTTTTCTCCCGAAGGCAAATGGTTTTCCTGAGTATCACTTTTATTAAAGATGCAGTCAAATCCCAAGGTGGAGTAATACATTCAGGTAATGGATAAGACATCGAAAAAAAATATGTGTTTAGTACATACAAGTGCACTTAACAGATATACAATTACTCTCTGTCGCACATCTGCTTCTACTCATTTATCAAGTCTGCCATGCGGAAATAGATGGTTTGACAGTGACAGGATATCGTTTGAATGGTGGACCGATCTCAACACACATAATAAGACTGACATGGTGGTGGCATCTTAGCAAGCATTGCACTGGTATTAATGCATCAGGCTTGGCCAGTGCTTGATAGTCCATGCCCGCTGACATCAGTACTACAGTCTACTTGTAAACAGCTGCAGTTATCTTGATAATTTGGGTTTGTGGACTATTTTCAGCTCAGCAGTGACATCCCGACAACACTGTTATTCCAGATAAACTAATATCAGTGCCACAGATCTGCTCATAGCAACACACAGGTCACAGAAAGTATAAGTCTATCTATAAAATGCATGTACACATTTGGTTCACCTAGTCATGGGGCAGCCGTGGCCTTGTGGTTAGGGAACCGGAAAGTCGCGGGTTCGATCCCCACCCAGGGCAAGACACGACTGAGATGCCCTTGAGCAAGGCACCTAACTCCCCTAACTGCTCCCCGGGCACCGTGGTTTGGGGCTGCCCCCCGCTCCGGGCAAGTGTGTTTACTGCCCCCTAGAGTCACGAGTGTCTCTGCCTCATTGGTGACTAGTAGCATGTGGCATGATGGCACAGAAGGTAGTGTTACTGATTCACATCTCTGGTATAATTAGGAGCTCAGGTTACTGCCTGTGTGGATATTCTAGGCATGTTTATCCTGCTTCTGTATGGCTTTTTCTCCAGTTTCCTCCTACAAAACCTGCCATCAGGTGGACCTGGTTGATACACTACATTAGCCTTAGGTGTGTGTGTGTGAATGAGTGTGTATGCATGATGTTTTGAGATGGATTGTCCCTCCCATTCAGGGTAAAATCCTGAGGATCCACCATGACTCAGATGAGGATAGACTGGTTATTGAAGATGGATGGATGGATGGATGGATGAATGGATAATGACGTGATTAGATGTTTTTGTGCATCTGCTTACCATTAATCTGTTAAACAAATCCAGCAGCTTGTGCGACTGCCTCTTGAAAGCATCAAACGGGATGATCTTGGGTGGACTTTTCTTGATAACCGAGCCCAAACTGCCCAGGAGGAAGCAGAACAGGGCGAAAGAGACGTAAATGAAGAGCTTGAGGAAAAAGGAGGTTACGGTGAGTCCCCCGTAGCCGGACTGAAAGAGCACAGCGACCGCCGCGATGCCCAGAGTAACCGCGGGCAGGAGGCGACATGACGGACTGGGCATGGGGGCATCTCCACTGCTGCTGCTACTGCCATGAACATGCATGCTGCTGGAAATGACATGGCCTCACAGGCGCGAACAGGACAGACTTAATGCCCCTCGAGTTCGCCCAGCTTTCATTCATTAGCCACCTTTGTACCTGTTTAGGTGGATCCGAGAGCTACGTACAGCTCAAACTGCTACTCAAGGCAAATGTCCAGCTCAGCTAACTAACTAGCATCTTACTTCTGTTAGCTTAACGTTATGGAGTGCGTGTGAATCGCATTACATTAAAGCAGCAGCAGCAGTAAACAGGGTGCGGGGAAACCCGGGAGCTACACACACCACAGATTAGCTAGCTTTAGCTAGTTAACCTCGTTTCAGTTGTTTATTCTGAGCAAGTATGAAGCAAGTGCATTGATCAATCAATTCTGAAGTAGTCCAAGCAGCTGAGTATTGACCCGAATGTCTCCACAGAGCGACTGGTTTCTATAATAAACACCAACCAGGCGTTAATTAACTTGTGTATATAATTAATAAGCCAATGTTAATAAAGCGCAACCTACATCTATATTAATAACAAAACCCGTGAGCGAGTGCTCAAGTTTCCAAACCCACAAAAAAAAAAAAACAACAACCCAGACCAAAACAGTCAAATCCCCGCATTCCGGATCTGTAAAGTCCAGTGTAGATCCCGGTGTGACAGCGCCATGTCCAGTGTATCATCACAGTCCAAACAGCGTGTCTAGGTCACGGTGATTTTTCGTCACTAACAGCCTTTCGGTGGGGAGGAAACGCGTCTCCAAGGGCCATGTGACCCGTATGGACCAATCAGAGATCAGCGCAAAACTGCGCGTTGACACCTAATGGGTAAATCACTCGGTTCAGTTTTAAAGTGTCTTTTTAAATAAACGTGTTCAGATTGTAATATTGTTCAGGTAAACAGGGTCAAGTCATGTGACGGGTGATGAGAATATAGTGTGAAAAAAATAACATGATAACATGAGGTTGGGGATTTACTAGGAATTAATTCTGGAAGTGAAAAACACCAAAAAATATTTCCAAACATTTCCAAACACACACACACACACACACACACACACACACACACGTACATATAAACTTGCTTCTTCCTTGATTGTTAATAGGTTGCTTTCTTTACTGCAACATTATTATTATTATTATTATTATTATTATTATTATTATTATTATTATTATTATTATTACTACTACTACTACTACTACTACTATTGCTATTATTATTATTATTATTATTATTATTATTATTATTATTATTATTATTATTATTTGGAAAGCTAACATTCTTGTACTGATAATGCAGAATTAATAAAATAAATGTCTATAATCAAATTTGTACTAAACACAATATATGGTGCCTAAGACTTTTGCATAGTATATATCTTTCTGTTTCAGTTCAGTACTTATTCAGCTGTGTATCTTCAGTGTCATCTGACATCTGCCCTTCTTGCTCAGGAAGGATGGTTATTTCTGGGTTCTGCCATATTTTTCCCCACTTTCCCCACTATAATGACTTTCACAGAAACATTGCTAAACATAGCTTTATCTTCATCTCAGAGCTCCAGGGGTATTTCTAAGGGGAAATTTCCATTGGCACACACAACTTTGTATTTCTCAGCATTTGCACTGAAACTAAGAGGCCCAAACCTGTTTCAGAGTGATTTTCATAGAAATGTATTGCCAAAGTTGATGTGAAAGTACACAATTGGTCTTCACAGAGCCCTGACCTTAACCCAAGTGAATACCTTTGGGATGATTTGGAGCATTAACTTAATTTCATACCACCATGTCTTACCAGTCATTAGTGCCCAAATAGTTAAGGACCAGAAGGTCCCCAGTTTAATACCACACCATGACTAAAGTGCCTTGAGCAAGACTCCTAACCCCCAACTGCTCCAAGCTGCCGTGGACGGGGTTGCCCACCACTATGGGCATGTGTGTTCACCACCCCCTAGTGTGTGTTTCACTGCTTGCAAGCACAGTGGTCAATGAGTCACTTCACCTCATCTCATGTGCTCATATGGCTGAATGGGCAAATCTCTGTAGCCGTGGCCTAAAAGGTTGAAAACCTTCTTCCCCATCAGTAAAAACCTACAGTTATTTGATATTTTTGCCTCTAGCACTGACTTTGCACTTGAATTTGATTAATATGTAATAAGGGGGGTGACACAGCGGCCCAGAGTCACCTCAGAGCAAGAAGGGCCTATGGTTTGGTTCCCTAGCTGGATTGCTAGGGTCCTAGTGTTGAGTTGAATGTGTATGTCTGCCCTGCAATCAACTTGGAGACCAGTGAGTAATGGGACAGGCTCCAAGACACCTCATGACCTAGTAGTGTGATAAACAGCATATATAACGGGAGGAATATTTAATGGGAGAGTAATATGTGCTTAATGTGTGTATCAGCTGGGCTAAATTAAAAATGTTAAATATTGTGCATAATTTTAATACAGGATAAAAAAAACCAAGAAATCTCATCTAATCTAATGCACAAGCAAATAGAGTATGTTTTTGGAGTTGATGGGTTTTCTTGCCTATAATAAAACATATCCTGTGTTTTTGTGACATCTGCTGTTTAATTGGTGAACTTCAGCACATTGTGAGAAAGAAAAAAGGCAAAATAGTTTTTTTTGCTTCAAGACTAGGGTGCACATAAAGTTGTCAGTTTGTTGGGGTTACTTCATACATAGTGGCAATTTTATCAGGCACACTATTAGATATATTTACTGCCTGTAGCCAATCCACTGTATTGCTATGCAGTTTATCAGGTACCCTTTACCCCATTTATTAACTAAAACAGAAGACCAGAGGGCCACCACTGACCGGTTAATTAATCATTCCCAGCACAGGAGCTACACTGACGTTGTACTGATATAGTTCTACACGTGTCAGCATTGTTCCATTGTAAAGAATATTAGACGACCCATGGCTCAGATGTTATCAGGGGGTGAACACACTGATTGGATTCATGTGACAAGGTCCCTCACTGTGTTATGTCCCATAGTCAAGGACATAAGCTGATCTACATTGAAGTGCCAGAAAAGAAACTGGTACACCAGTCTATTACTTGGTAGGTCCTCCAGAGGGGGACTTTGCAAAAATATTCAGTAGGCAATAAACACCATACCTTCTCCAGAATGGCCCACATTCCTGTGTTATTCTGAGGTGTTTGATAAGGTTAAGATCTGGTGACTTAAGAGGAAAACATCTAAAAACTCAGATGAGTGTTTCTTTAGCCATAATTTGGTGCCTCTAGATGAGTGTGGATATGCATTGTTTTATTGGAAGAGGCCAAACCCATCAAAATGAATGGACATGAACGGGTATTACTTGTCAGAAAGGAGGCATACATAATGTCTACTTGCCAGAGACGTTTGTATAGGTACCAGGGGTCCCATGAAATTCCAGCTAAATAATTTCCATACCATTATGGAGCCACCACCAATCTGTACCATGTTTTTTTAGTCGATACTAGTCGGTACCTCATGCATGTCTTTTGTTGTATCAAATAAGCATATTTGGCTATTAATAATACTTAATAATAATATTGTAGAATTTACTACTTAAACAATTTTTAAGCAATTCATACTAAACCAGCATATTCATCAATATTAAATGTTGTAATATTTAGCATTGCTAATAACTTGATAACGCCTTGTTGTCTGAGGCAACCAATGGTTTCAAATCCCTGTTATATGCTCATTTAATTAATATCATCTTAAACCTTTAACAATTGTAACAAATTTAAACAATTTTTAACAAATTTTAACAGCATTATAACAATTTTAAGTACATATCCACACTGTAAAACCAATTGCAATTGTAAAAATGGGAATAAACCAGATGAACATGTGGTGTAACACAGTGTTGTTACAAAAAATATGACAAAAACATTTATTAACATATAAACATATTTTATTTTTTAAAAAATGCATGATTACTAAACCTGGCAATTGCAGTCTAATTCAGAAATGTTGATGACATATGTTGGAAAATTAAAACAATAGAAACTTTTCTAGCTGCATACAAAATCATCCACAGCATTGAGTGCATGGTAAATTAGTGTGATAGAATTAAAGGTATCTATAAAAAAGTCACAGTGAAACCATAATCATAAATCATAAAACAATGAAAGTTTTTTGATAATGACAATCTGACCATATCTGAAATATTCTTCAGTTCATTCTATACAGTATGTGTAAAGAGCTGGATAATCCTTTATCAACCTAAACAGTATTTCACCTATAATTATCTTTATTTTATTACTTATCACTTAAATGCTTATATACTAATATAATTATTTTTCTATAATTATTTGTACAGTTTTAACTGGCAATCATATCCAATTTAAACAGTTTACTGTGTACATATGTATAGTTCAGAGATCATCATTTGACCATCAAATAGCTTTTAAACAGCACTGACTGAAGCCATGGTGCTGTTCTGTCAGAAGTAAGATGTGGTTCTATTGGTTCTACACCCAAGCAGACAGTAGCATCACCAGGACTGTCAGCACACAGCTGTAAAGCAGCACAGGCTGTACAGCGCCAGCAGAGTTTATCAGCATAAACTGCACTCGGGACCAGGAGCCATTGTTGGGAAGGGGCTGGATGGCAAGTGTATTGCACATTAAATTATACACATCCACTGATCTGATCGGTCCTGCTCGGAAATTCCTCTTGAAGTCTGACATGCAGAGATAAGACACAAGTCAAGATGAGTCAACATGAGATGATAAGTTTACATTGGACATACGTAAGTAAAGTGCGAGTAACTTACTAATATATAGTAAATGTACAATTTCATGTTTATACATATAT
>JAOVVF010000036.1:19817870-19838291 GCA_028565595.1 Duopalatinus emarginatus | reverse complement strand
CATGAATGCATTTCAAAGTGTTAAATACAGCTTACTGGTCAAATTAAGGAAAAGACTTTTCAACAGTGACACAATAATAACAGGCATTTACGCACTGGTCCCGGACCCCACATCCTGCACTCCCTGCTTGTTTTTCCACGTCAGCTGCACTCTGTTCACATGTTGCCCACTCTGACAGTGGGGTTGAGAATGGGGTTCATGAGGCTTCCCTGAAGCAGGAGCATGAAGACCCTCTGCTTTGGTGTGAACGTCCTTCTCTTAGGGCCCAAGTGGTTCCTGGCAAGAAAGAACCAAACATATATACAACTATAGATAATGTACAGAAACAGAGGTGGCTAAAAAGGGACACAACAAAACTTGTATGAAAAGATGTAAAATATGGAAATACGCCTCCTCAGAACAAGATTTTCCAGTTTTAAGAAAACCAGCTCCTAGTGACATGTCCCGGAGGGTAAAATTACTCTAAAGTAAATTTTTTAAATTCTTCTGCAGATAAGACAGTAATAGTACAGAGTGAACAAAGCATATTCCATAAGGACCTGTATTGCCACACTGGAAAATTGGCTTGAAATAACAGGCTGGAAAATTTTGGTAATAAACCTTTGTAACTGCCTTATCTTAACATACTCAGCAGTTGTAACTTAAAGCTGGTGGGTTACATAAATGGCTGGAGATTAATGAATAATGGTGATAAGAGTATTGGCATGTTGAACATGTTTGAGAAAATCCTCTGACAAAGAAATGGGAAAGGTATTTGCTTGTAAGTCAAACATCTGAGCTAACAGAACAATTACAAATACAAGTCACTTACATATTCTTCTAACATTGAAAGATTATCATTTGGAATCAGTTACAGTTACACTGAATTACCTGTGTATTTAGTTGATTCATCTCTAGGGAAAACAAGAGATGCAGAGAACACAGGACCAGGACTACAGGTGTACAGGTGAACATTTCAGCCATTCCACTACTTTACATGCTGGGCTCCATGTCCAAATTCCAATCATGAGAACCTGCTACAGTAGGTATGCAGATGTGATAAGGTTTTTCAAAGGGACACATAATTAGCATAATAGAAGAGAAAGTAGAATATTAGATACTTGCATATAAAACCCACTTGCTCATGCATGGAAAAGTAAAACACACAACACACAGCCCTGGAAAAGTGGAGGTGCACCATCTGTTGGGAAAGCAGCACGGGTAAGAGGTGTTTTCTGACAACAACTTTGTGGAAAATGTTAAATAAAATATAATTTAGAAGTGGCCCATGAAACATAAATGCAAAATGGTGGGCAATATGAATGGAAGTAAAGTAAACCTAAATTCAAATGTGTGCCTATTTAACGGCAATACAGAGATGAACATATTAAATGAATTAATCGTCAGGGTTCAGGCATTGCACAACAAATGCAGTTAATTTTTGCCCTGGCAGTATTAACAAAAGAGGGAAATAATAATATCTGTGTTACACTCCCCGGGCTCATGGCCAGTACACACATATTATATGACCCGTAAACAGAGTGAAATAGACAAGACACAAATAGCTATGGCGTAAGCTTACAAAAAACCTTGCAACTTGTCATGCTAAAGAACAGAAAGGCTTTACCATGAGGAATAACATCTCAAGGTACAGCTTTACCTTTGCAGCACACTGGCACTGCAGATGCTTGCCATATATGATAATAAATGAAACATTATTATATCAACAATTACAAACTGGTTGCAAATATGTTTTTATGGCAAATTCACAATGAAAGTTGTTATATGTTGCTGCTGTCGTCCCCTATAACATATTATACAACTATTATCCAAGCTGTAATGCGTTAAAAAATGAATCAACACTTAGGGAACAATTGCAATGAAGAAGAATGTGGTAAATGTTACCTTGACCCACTTGACTATATACCACCAGTCTAATACTTGGTAGGTCATGGACTCCACAAGCTTGAGGAAGTATTTTGTAGGCATTGAATTCCATATCTCTTGCAGAACAGTTCACAATTTTGTTGTATTCCGAAGTGTAGGATTTCTGTGTTGCATAGCACATTGCATGGCATCCCAGATGTCTTTGATTATGTTGAGATCTGGTGGAATAGCAAAACCCCAAAATCAGATGAGTTCCTCTAACCATAATTTGGTTTCTCTAGACGTGTGTGGTGGTGCATTGTACTGTTGAAAAAGGCCAAACACATTAAAATGAACGAAGGGGTGTAACTTATCAAAAAAGATGCACACATCGTGTTTACCTGTCCGAGATGTTTGTAGATGTACCATGTGTCCTATGGAATGGCAGATAAACAAACCCCAGACTATTATGGAGCCACCACCAGCCTATGTATTTTGCATAGGCTCTTCAGTTTTACTGGGATCTAAATCTTGATGGTCTTTAAAATGTTTTTAAAACATCCTTGTGATCACTTGAGAAATAAATGTAATTTAAAAAACTGTTTATTGGTTTTAGTACTAAAGAAGAAGAAGAACAAAAGAAATCTTGGAGATCTCATCTGTGCTGCAGTAATCAAATTTTCACCAAATTATCAAATTCTTTCCTGATCTCTCTCTCTGTACACTCCTCAGTATAATCTATAGAACCATGAACTACCAGAAATAAAGAAGGTGTCTGTTGGAATTAATAGTAACTATATCCTGAACACCATCTGCAGTAGTGATAGATGACACGAGCTAGATGCCACCAAGAACATAACAGCAGTAATTATAGGGTTTATAGCGTGCTAATTGTTGTTGATCACTATTTCGAAGTTTTAAGAAATGTAACTAAATAATGCATGCATCCCTAAAACACTAGATATCTCATGTCCACCACTGACAATTTCCTGCCAGACCACCAGAGGGCAGTCTCTCTAATGGTTGTTTCACAGATTTCCAGTAGAGAGAGAATAGGGTCAGCTGAGGTCCAAAATGCTTGGTGGTCATGTGATTCATGTAGACTTACGATAGGTCCAGGTTGTTCTTAATAACTTAATGACAACCTTATAATTTTCGGAAACAACAGAAGGAAAAGTAAATCTTCTGTAGAAAGGGTACATTAAATAGTATCACATCCAGACACATTAAAAAAGACGCATTAAAATGATATTAAATATATTATATTAAAATTACACATATTATATATGAGTGTACCCATAGAAACATACCAGAGTGAGTCAAAAAATTATCCACACTATGGCTGTAGAATTAATTTTAAAAGGTTTTAAATTTCAGAAAAGACAAATAGATATTTTAATACACGTTGTCCATCTGTCAACAAGCTTTCTTATTCCTTTGTTAAAAAATATTTTATGAATCCTGTCTTAATGGGTTAATAGCGGAGGTCACATTCCTTCTGTGTGCAAACATTGTAAGGCAAAATAGTTAATTTCATTCCTCTGTGTTTTCCCTGCATATAGTCTTCTCCGTGGTTTGCTGGGCTGAATGGGGCTCCAATCACTTAGAGAAAGGAGTAAAAGTGTACGGTTTTCCCCACTGACCCACAGGAGGAAAAAATAAGGGTTGGCTTTAGTCAGAAGTTGAAATCTTACCATTACCAGAGATTACAACAACAAAAATATATGTCAGGTCAACCATATTCAAACACTACATTTGCACTTTTCACCAACAAACACCACATCATTGAGACTCTTGATGTTTGTTTTATTTAAAAAAAAAAGAAAATAGAAAGAAGTCAGCTGGCCAGCCAGTCGTATGTATTGAAAAAACTTAAAGAGACAAGAAAAAGTCATCAAAAACAGAGAAGGAAAATGATACTCTCAAGAAGACACAAAAAAGTAGAGAAAAGGCATGGGGCAGACTAAGGCATGGGGCAGCTGTAAGCTTGTGGTTAGGGAACAGCCTTGGTACACGCCCCATGACCGACAAGGCTGGACTGATGTGCCCTTAAGCAAGGCACATAATCCTGTGGATAGGCACATGTGCTCACTGCCCCTTAGTGTGTGCTCACTAGTGTGTATGTGTGATTGGAGCCTGCAAAGATTGGTTGAATGCAGAGGTTAATTCCACTGCACAATGGTCAAAAGAGTAGTTCACTTTCACTAAATACAAATGGATCAAATGCAGCAATGACACAATTAAGATCACACTAAATGCTGAGTTTCACATGCTTCCTGGCAAACTGTATGGTGATGTGAACTGACCTCATTTACCCGGTCCTCACCTGACCTGTAACATTGTTGGTCCTCCCACTGCAGCACTCCTGACATGCAGCATATGGCCTCTCTGCAGGATGATTACATATATTTAGTATGATAACTTAATGTTAAGTATGATTCCTTATACAAAATTGTAGTATAGTAAACATTTAAAATGATTCCTTAATGCTGGCTTTTTGAAAACATACCCGGTTGTGTTTCCAATCGTAATATAGTCCACTCAGCACTCCTGACCTGCAACATCACTGATTCACCACCACACAGCACTCAGTGCTCCTACAGTATAGTACTAATACACACTAACAAGATTACATATAAATGTAACATAACATATGGTATGGTTTAGGATTTGTTTATTATTTGGTTGGTGTGACCAGTTTAACAACACATGGGTGAACTTTTCGTAAGTTTTGTCGTTCTAATACGGATGTTCCGGAAACTTTTTCCAGATGCCAGTGGCTGGAACAGGAAGCAGCTGGGGTGTGTGGGATCTGAAGAGATGTTGTTGCTGGCCTTTTCTTTTGGCATCTCTTGCTGTAGATTTCCTGAATGGGTGGAAGGGCCACTGTGGTGATACAGTGGGTGGTTTTCAGCGCACTAAGCAGGGCCTTGCATTCAGCAGCGGTGGTACTGCCATACCAAACCATGATGCAGCTAGTCAGGATGGCTTGACTAAACACAGGTGAAAGCAATGAACTAAAACAAGGAAACCCATAATCTTATGGCTTAGACAGACAGAGAAACAGACAGACAGACAGACAGACAGACAGACATACAAACAGACAGACAGACATACAAACAGACAGACAGACAGACAGACAGACAGACAGACAGACAGATAGATAGATAGATAGATAGATAGAAACATAGATGTGTGTGTAATAACTTCACCTGTATGTTTTTTTATCATAGTCGTTTATAGTTAAATGAATGAAATATAATGAAATATAATATAATTATAATTAAATGAATTCTAAATTATATGTTTTCTTATAATTAAAACATTCTGTTATTTAGATAATTATTATAGCAGTTCATTATTTTCCTAGTTTTACTTATTTACTGTTTAAGATAGAGGAAGCTCTGTTCCCTTAAGATATTATTTACAGTTTTACATCAATTGTTTTACTAGCACTGTAGTGGAGTTTCCTTTACCCAGCAGTGTAATGCAAAAAAACACAACAGGTGATGTTGAAGAGAAGGGATTATGAAAAGGAAATCACAAAGAAATTGGTCAAGAAACTGAAATCTTGACATGTATGGCATTTTTAATTTATCTTAATTCTTTCTTGCGTGCCTTTTTTATTAAACTTTTTAGTAGTTTGTTTTTATTTTTTATTTTTAGCCCCTTTTGCCTGACATTCTTCCCTGTGTTCTGTTATCCTCTGCTCACTAGATGGTGCAATACCCCACATTTAAAGGCAAATAACTACTAACAGGCCTCCTAAACAACATGAAGAGAAATAGAAAAAAATAATGATGATATTTGTGACCTTTATATATAGACTTGCAGGGTAAAACAGGGCGAGAGTCTTTCTGATGTCATACAGAGTGATATTTAAAGAAAATAATACAAGCATGCAGAGCAACAGTTAAAGAGGTAGACGGAGAAGAGACAAGAGGGGAAAAGAAGGAAGTAACCATTTTCATAATGAACTTTGTGTTTACTTTTGGGTTATGTAATTAACTGCCATACAGTTGCCATGGTGACCCGGGGGTCATAAGGGCTGTGTAGGTGGGGCTGAGCTAGCACATAGACGGCTGAAGAACAGCAACCGAAACCAAAAGATGAGGAGCAGGCCACTGGTTTCCTTTCTACTTACAGACACAAACACACCCCACACTTGCTCAGAGGTCAGATCATATCATATTACACCAGCATCTGTTACAGCCTCTGACATGCAAACACAGAACAAGATTGTACACAACATGGAACATGCCATTAGCCACTGAGGAATCCGATTTGTGTATGGAGACAGAGGCATATAAAAAAATATATATTTAGAATACTTATGTCTACACATACGTCTATATATATTTTTTTTTTATTATTTATCAAGCCATCGAGACTACAGATTTCAGTCACAGCTGCAAAAGCATAAAAAAGCTGTTATTCAGTTTCTTTTTGACTGAGATGCGAAACTGTACCAGGAAATGAGACAAAAATGTGTTCCATCTTCAGATGTGTTCCAGTTTCACCAGAGCACAGATATTGAAACAACCATTAAGAACTTCTTCTATCATAACTACCAGAAACAGTTTTCCATTTCACTAGGGTAGGGTGGGGCTTGCAATGTCACAGATGTGTGTCTTGCTCTTTCATAGTGATACCTTTTCTGTTTATCCTTCTGTCTTAATCTTTTCTTCATTCTTGTCCTGTTAGGGTGACAGTAGATTGTGTCTCAAATGCTGCTCAGAGGTGAACTAGTAGACACGAGACACTGGTAGAAATCTATCAACTGGTAAAGGTTTTTAAATACTGTTTCCACTGCAGCTTGGGTAGGATACTTGTTACAAAACTGCTACAAAACTGTGCATTTCTAAATACATAAGCATTTCCTAATTATGGGATTTTACTTACATTTGAATCTATTCAAATGTTTCAAATGTTTCAAACTGCGTTCTACAATCTACAGGCTTTTCGATTGTAGTGCTCATTCAATCACAAGAGCATTAGTGAAGTCAGGTGAGAAGGTGTTGCACAGTCTGTGGTCAAATTCACCATAAAGGTGTTCACTTGGGTTTAGGTCTGGGCTCTTGACAGGTCAATCAACATATTCCACACCAGCATCAGGAAACCATGTAATTATGGAGCTGACTGTGTGCACAGGAGCGGGAACATGTTTGGATGTGTTCATACATGCAAGATTGGTTAAATTTAAATGAACTCCAAATGCACTGATAGCGCGGTACGTTTAAACAAGTGTGAACGCTTTCATCCAAACCTTGGTGCACACAAAACAAGCAGACCGAGACACCCTGAACTACGGGCTCTTGGTCCAGTGCACATACACACATATACCAACACATATACCCTAATATTGCAAGAGCATTTAGCCTAACATCAGCATTGTTCTGCAGCTTATGCAAGGTGCAGAACAAGTTCTGTGGTAGGTAAAATTTATTATAAAGGTTGTACCTTATCCATATGCATTTTGTTTACGTCTTTTTGGTTCGATGTTAAAAATGTCAGTTTGAGTGCTAAGCAAACTAGGACTAAAACCTGACAATGTTTCATTTTCTGTTTTGTTTCAAAAGCATCCATAGTTCCAGAGACGGACAATTACAATTCTGTATCATGTAAGGACAGCTGAGTGCTTTTAACTTGGTGGGAACACTTTGGGTAAAAACTGCATGTGGGTGTTATGGTCAGCTATATACGTAAATACTAAAAATGTTGAAACCGAAAATCACTTTTATGTCTATTAATAAAGTAATTTAGTTATAACCATGTCACAGTTTACTGAAATGTGCACAATTACATCTCAAACTGAATCTTTTTACCAGGAATTGTAAATACATTTCAAGCATATTGTCACATAATAATACATAGAATATGCAAAAATCTCATCTCTGCAATATATTTAAAGTGTTAATAACGTTGAAATGGTGTATTCAGGTCTTCTCACTATGAAGAAATACCTGCAGAAACACTGACTTAAGAGATAATTTAACATTTTTAAAACAAATGCCCAATGTTAGCTGATTGTAAACTACAGTATGTGGCCAAAAGTATGTGGATACCTAACAATGTCCCCTATATGTTTTTCCTCAACCTTTTGACACAATTGAATACAATGTCATTGTATTCTACAGCACTGCAATTTCCTTTCAATGTATCTGAGGAGCCCAAACCTGCTCCAGCACGATAAGAGTGGGGTTCAAAAAGTGAGGCCCATGAACTTTCTCAAGGTTAAAGTCAAAGAACTCGAGTAACCTGCACAGAGCCTTGAACTGAACAACCAAAGCAAACTTGTATTCTTGTGCTTGAATAAGTCCACATACTTGTGGACATATAGCGTATCCATATCTAACAGACAGTGCAAGTCTAGCGTCTAATTTGTGGGAAAAATACATAAACATCTTATATAATTCAAATCAAGTAACAGTTTTTTTTAAATATTTATTATCAAGAAATTCTTTTTTTTACATAACATTATATAATTAGGTTTTATTATCCACAGGATTGAGAAGCCCATCAATGTGTAGAGAGACACATTTGGTTAGATGAACACATCCATATACAGTCAGACAAGGGCAGTAATATGAATAAGGTTTGCCAACTGTTTGGTTTTCTGCATTTCCCACACTGAGTTTGCCTTGTGTTTTGTTTGACGCCCCATGCAATGTATTTTTTGATAATATAAAATGTATATATTGTATAAGGATTGTATGACACTTTGGCATGAAGGTTGTTTATGTTTACCTAAGTGTCTGTCTCATAAATACCAAAATTACTAAATACTATAAAACCACGTAAAAGATCCGGATATCTCACTGTGAAGTGATCAAAAAATGTGGGGAAAAATAGAAATTACAATTGTCAAGGTAGCCCATGCAGCACGTAGACGATTCGTATGATACATAGAAGTGTGACAGATGGATTATAGACAGATGATTAGACAGATGTCTTGTTCTGGTCAGTATCAATAAATCTGTCTGAAAAATGGCCTATAAGTGCAATGTAGAATGCTGTGTCCTGAAATGGAAACAAAAAACAATGACCCAAGCACAGCATGATTCATTTACATGGTCCAAAAGTATAAAGCACCTATAAAAATTATTTGTAATGAATGGTCTAGAGCTAATCTATTGATCTGATATGATACATGTTGGTATGCAGGGAATCATGTTGTGTCTGAAATGTAGATATTCCTAACAGGAATTTGATTTTGCAGTTATAGCTGAAGGTGGAATCAAAAGATATTGAGCAAGGATAATATTACTTTTTCCACACGGCATTGTATGTTGCAAAAATACACCATTGGTCGTTAGGGCTGTGGCAGGTGAGACTGGTTTGACATTGGCATGGGCATGCATAGTGAAGAAGGGGATTGGGGCCGATCCAGGGGTATTGTTTGATTTAGAACACCTGAACTTCCTGAGATGTGTTTTTTTTTTGTACTTAAATACATGAGCACAGAGAGTTCAGAGGACCACAAGCATGTGTAATGCATCATAAGATGGAGGGATGATGAGACACAGCATACTGTGTGCATGCACTTTACTTATTCCCTGGCCTAGATGTTTTCTAAGACATTACAGACAGCTAGCACACCACTTGACTAGACTAGCTCTAAATCAGACTAACAGCTGCATCTCCGCTGTCTGGAGGTGACATACAGAGTACCGATCGGTACTTAGAAGGCTATATAAAAGTCCTTGGTGAATTCAGGCACTGACAGTACCTTAATTAACTGAGGTTTGAGAGATTCAAGAAAAAGCATTGCATAGCTGCGTTGAGGTGAAGGTATTTACAGAAATATGCTAATCTTCTGGTGCAACTCAAAATTGAATATTATGACCAAACTGCACACCTACTTTTTACAATGGTTAGGTCTCTATTTATGAAAAAATGCAGAAAACCACTTCAGGGGCAAAATGCTTCACAGGACTGTATAATAAAGTTTGTTTATATGTACATTTATGTTCACACATACAGTAGAAGGCAAAAAATATCACTGGATTTAAAAAAAACAAACAGAAAATAAGTGCCATTTTGTCATTTCACAAAAACATCCATAAATCAAAATGTATTATACTGGGCAAAAATGTAAATGTCCACCATTAAAAAAAACCCTTAAGACAACAATATATGGGACTGGGTCAGATTTTAAGATACAAAAAAGGCTATCCTTGAAAGTGCTTTCTTTGGTGGTCATGAGACACAAACTAATAAATCCTTTTTACAGAAGAGTGTGTCCACAGTCACGGTGCTATAAAGACAGAAAGAAGGCCACAGATAATCTCATTCAGTGCATTCTATAAGGTGCTAAAGCTAATGCCACTGATTAGACATTATTACTTGCCTGTATATACACATCCAAAACAAGCTGGAAACAATGGCACAATGGCAGTGTTGTGTCACTGCACTAGACCGCTCCCTGAATTTAAGGCATGGACCTGCACTGAATCCTGCATTTTGCCCTGTATCACGTTTTACTTCATCCATGGCTTAGATGAGCTATTCAGCAAACCAGACATCACCATCGTCATCTTCATCAGTTTCACCAGCTGTGAGATAAATCAATAGGAGGTGAGAGAGTGTTTCTTAGGTTTTTTGCTCCATGTTCAAGTTCAGTACAGCCTTCAATGAAGCCATGATCAGGAACTAGTGGTTTTTCTCAGCAACTCTTTACAGATTTCGATACATCTGAGGTTTTCATGATGACGCTGGCTCGTTTTTCATGGGCAGGAGGTTTGCTGGAAGGTGCTGGGGGCTGTGATTGAGGGTGAGTTGTGGTCAAGAGGCTCCATGGTCCCCCACTGTTATAGGGCCCATGAAAGGGAGTGGACGACGTGTCCTGGACAGTTGTAATCCTGAAGTTTTGCTTAGACTGAGAGATGAAAGTGGACATGCTGGGCAAAGAAGTCCGCATTGCGGAGCTGTCTAGGACTGGCTTTGCCTCCACACGATTAGGGCCCCATACTAGTTCTTGAATTCGCTGTAGAGGAGAAAATAATACAGGTTCATTACATGAATCTAAGAAACCTAAAGTTATTGTCACTTTATTAATCCACAAGGAATTTTGACCTGCAATACACTGGTGGAGGAAGTATTCAGATCCTTTACATAAGTAACAATAAGGAAATGAAGAAATACTCTGTTACAACTAATTATGTATTAGCGGTAAGTTTATTTAAAATATAAAAGTAAAGTAAAAGTACTGGTTCTGTCCCTCTGACGTATAAATTATTATACATGACACTATTAAATTAAAATTTAATTTGTTGTAGCTGTTAACAACTTATAGACATCTGAAATGTTACCCCATATACACACTGATTTTGTAAGATGTCAAAAAGGTTGAACACCTCTGATTTAATATTTAACAATGTGTTGCATGTTTATAGTTTGTCATATTATAACAAACTTCATCGTAAAAGCCACAAAAGCTGTCACAATAAATGTAATGGAGAAGGAAGTACAATAAAGCCTCTAAAATGTACTGGAGTGTAATTGTAAATGGAAATAGTTACATTAAGTAAACATAACTCAAAATTGTACCTAAGTGCAATACTTGAATAATTGTACACCACCATGTATTACAACAAACAAGTCAATGGTACAATATAAAAAAAAAACAGTCCAGACTAATGGCAAATCATTTGATTCTAATAATATTTAAAAGGGCTAGAAATTAATTGTAGTTTTCCTCATGTTATTCAGATTAATGTGACAGCATAAATACTGGTCTGTAATGCTTAGAACCAGCAATAAATTACCATGTCACTTAGAAAACCATTATCCATGCAATAGCTAGGTTCCTTTACACTACCTAAATCTCTGTAACAATAGCCCATATGGTAAACAAACCACATTTAGACACTCAGTGATGATGAAAAATTTGCTAATTCAGTCATTAATTCACACAGTTGCCTAGCAATTCTGTTAAGACACACTGTGTTTATATCAAAATCCTGTTTAAGATTTTAGTTCTTAGTCTTTTTGCCACGTTGTAGCTCTGCATGATTCATCTGAGCAGTGGAATGCAGAGAAACCCCACACTACTGCCTGCCCCCCCCCACACACCCACATATACACATGCAACACACATACAGAGACATAGAAATGTTCATTCACACATTCAAGCTGTACGTACATTTACACCTTTTCGGTTAGGTGTTTTGTGCATGTACATATACTCATCGAGACTTTCAGAGCAGCACACTAAAAGACAAACTGACTGAAGCTTCCATCTAAACATTCAAACAGACCGAAGAACAAAATACAGCTCCAAGTCCACTTTACCTCTTCCGCTATTAATTAAAGCTCCAGTTGTTTTTGCTGTAAATATTATTGCCACCATGCCACTATCTCCCCAATGCAGCTAACTGCAAACGTAAACCTGCTTCCTGAATGCTTGTAAATCATCCCTGAAATGACTGTAAGGCTCATAACTCCATTCACCTTCACTGCATTGGTTACCATGTGTACCACAAAAGGGGAATTACAACTTTTTCAGCTTAACCAGTAAAAGTGATACTTGACACAAAATAACTTGAAACCTGAGGCTGTAGTTGCAAACCTCACATATGCCAAACCAAAAGCACACTGAAACTAGACATGAATCATGCTCCTTTTCAGTCTTAACACCCCATGCTGCATTTACAAACCTGCACCCTTACAGATTATCCACTTCTGGTAAACCAGCCAATAGTGTGGTTAACACTTATGGTTTTGGTGTACAGTAGGGCATATATATTTTGTACCTGCATTTATTTTGTTCGATTTGAGCAAATAAAGCAAATACTGCACATTAGATTAGATTGCTTTACACATTTTAAAGCCCGTTCTTAGACGTTTCTAAACCTGCTATGACGTTAAACTATGTCCTTTTGTTGTTTTTTACTTTTCAGCTTTGCATGACAGGAACTGAAAATACGAGTTGGGCCACAGCCTGAACACAGCCTGGACTCCGCAGACACTCCAGAAACTCCAGTGTGTGGCCTAACTTCCTAAACCCTATAAAAGGAACTGTGTAAATCTACATCCCTATTAATGAGAATTAACACTGACTGAATTAAAGTTACTGCTCAGAATCATGGGAGTTTATTACAACTATTTTAATAACTTAAATAACAAAATAACACAGTCTGGCAAAATATGCGGCAAAGATTAATATGCCCCTTTATGCCTTTTTTTTTTTACAGATTCTGGATCCTCCTTTAAGTGTCATACCAGTGTTTTTCAGTGTTGGCGCTAAAGACACAAACATGTGCCTGCAAGCATTACAGGAAGCAGACACTAGGGAGGGAGTACATTCTGGGCACTGCCTTGACGTCATATTAAAGAGGCAGTGCTATATTTTCTTGATTGCAAAACTATTCCCATCAATATGAATTGTTTTTATTGGATTAATGCCATTCCTACAGTCATTAAAAAACAACCTGTTTTGCTTTATGAAATACTAGTTGTGCACATACCTCTTTGGAGTCTTCTTCACTCTGCACGCTGTCAGTATCGCTCTCTGTGCACAAACAGAGAAAAGCAGAGTGAACAGAGGCCAATTACTCAGGCTTTTCCTGAAAGACAGGTTACTGCGGCCAAACAGGCGCTACAGAACAACAAAAACACTTCCTTGTCTTCTTAAATACAAAGGCCTTAAAATTTCCACACCAGGTATGGAGATATGCTTAGTCATGTTCTGCTGAAAATGAGCCAACATCATCCCTCAAGTAATCACTCTCACTGATTACATTCAAGAAATAGTATACTGATTTTTTCTCTTATAGTGTGCATGAAAAAAAACCCAAAATCACTAGTTGAGGAACAAGCATCTAATGGTCCTTAGTTCAATCGTCAGTCATCATAATAATTGTGAACAGGTATACAGGTAACATACACCTGGAAAGAACAAATAAGTCACTCCCATGATTTAATAGAGTAAATATAAAAACATTTTTGCACATTTTGTGCTGTCATCTAAGGTGAGTTTGACACCCAGAACTTGTTTGGGTGTGGCATGCATCAGATACAAAAAATGAACAGTGCAGCCACTGTGCATCTGAATGAGCTGCTTAACACATGAGCCCCACCTTTCTAACCTCTGCGATTACTCAGATAAGAAATTCACTGGAAATGCACACCTGTTTCGTTGTTTTGTTGTTGTTGTTGTTTCTCCAACAAGCATTAAACTACAGTAAAGCTGAGCCAAACGGCAATAATATCTATGATTAGTAACAAATGACTTTATTAAGTTGCTGCAGCAGGGAAAAAGCTACACCAGCAC
Source organism: Duopalatinus emarginatus (assembly GCA_028565595.1). Taxonomy (NCBI): domain Eukaryota; kingdom Metazoa; phylum Chordata; class Actinopteri; order Siluriformes; family Pimelodidae; genus Duopalatinus; species Duopalatinus emarginatus. The sequence continues at coordinate 19,824,172 of JAOVVF010000036.1, read as the reverse complement.
AAATGTGACATGGTGAGAGTGGATTATAAATTAACTCTCTCTGCTCTATGATGCCAAAGGTCAGCAGCAATCAAGGACCAGTGACCTTGGTTAGAGTACAGATAGACAGAAGTGAACTCTTATGGGCATTGAATAAATATGCAGAGCAGGGAGTAATGTAAGTCTGGCGGAAATCTGAAATTTCATAATCACAGTGGTGTGCATTTTTCTTTTGAAAAGGAAAAAATGGTTCATTATGTATCTCCTTAAAACATTTGGCCTTTGAACTGTTTTAACTATAGCATTAAGATTTGCATTCTAAACTATTATCTGTTAAATATTATTATTACTTTTATTATTCTTATTCTTATTATTATTATTATTATTACTTCTAGACAGTAAACCCTGCAAATGGCTTTTCCAACAGTTTGCACGTGAAATGTATTTTTAAAATATTCCACTGTTAATATGCATGACTGGTGTGAATGATAAACACAAATCAAATGCCACAGTGTCATACTGTAGTACAAAACTAAAATTAGGTGAAGATGATAACTGAGTACTTTTCAGTGAGCCTAACTTCAGCTGTAGACTATAGCAGAGACAAATCAGCACAGAAAGACAGAGAGAAAGAGCGTGAAACCTCCGTATGAAGACATTGGAGAGATCTGGAGGGGGTAGGGATGGCTGGAGCTCACAGCCTGCTCCTCGTTCTCTGTCACTACCTCGATGGTCTGACACACATCCGGGATAATCAGATGGTCTTCGGAGGGGCTGTGGTGACCAGCTTCTGTGGAAGAGAAACAAGGAAGAGAGAGTAAATATGAAGAACACGCAAGGGGGAACTGATGATGCGCATGTGTGCATGTTTGTGTTTGGGTGTGTGGGGGAGTGAGGGGGACCGTCTTGGAGGAAGTTTGTGATAGCTGACATAGACGCCTCTGCTCCGGGTCCATAAGAGTTAATGGTTGGACTGGATAGCTGGATAGCACGGATAATTAAATTGGCATTTTCTGGTAGGTAGTGTTGTGAAACATGAACTCGCTTTCTCTAACGTGGACTCTGACCCTGTCTATCTGATGGGAAGCTGAGCTGTACAGATAGGAAAACATTAATCAAAACAGAAGTTATGAACATATGAACTGCCACTGGAACTGAAGACCTAAAAGTGTATGGCTGGATTCTTTGATGCGATTTGAACCAGATTTGCAAAACACTCCCTTTATGCAAACTCCAGAAGAATATGGGTTGTGTGCAAGCCAGGGTTTAACACAAAGACATTTTATATGCCACTTGTCAATTATGAAATGAAAAGATGTATTAATTTACATTAGGTGTAAACTATGAAGAAAAAGATAATTGTAAAAATAACCTTAAATAAACATGACTGTGAAAGAAAAGCTACCAGATAAAAGGTATTAAAGGCAAATCATTTCTTTAAAAAACGGGAAAAAGGAAAAAATAATGGTTTTGTGTTTCCATCGGCCTGGGAATCTTGGACCAAAGGGTGAGTCACACTACTGAACACAAGCCTAAAATAACAGACATAATGGTTTGGAGCAGCAATAAAAAGGTCAGTCATGTTGTTTTGCTGCTTTTTAAATTTTGTTGTCAATGTCCCAATTAGGCTATATTAACCTTTTTATTAGGTAACTGAGTCTTAAGAGATAAAACAGTTTATAAATCAACAGAAATATAATCTATATATCATTTATATCATATACAGCAGTACAAAGTTTAATAGAAATAAATTTTTATATTTTGCTAAATATAGCACAAAAATGCTAGGTGATGTGTAGTAGACGTAAACTACATTTGTGTGGATGAATGTGTGTGTGTGTTTGTGTGTGCGCATACACCCAGGGGTTTGTTTACCTGCTTCTGTGACAGTGTGATCTGCTTCCTGTTTGATTGCTAGTGCTCCTGCACTCCTTGTGGAGCCATTGGTACTCTCCCAGGCAGAGGAAACAGGACATTGTGGCTCCTCCTGCCACACACACAAACACACATATAAACAAAAAACAGTCAGATACAGCAAAATGGCTTTTACCTTCTTTATCAATAATGAAAGGACAATCTGTTTTATAGCAGTGCAACTATAACTTATTCGCATATATTAAATGTGAAATATCTGATATAAAGTTTATCAGCTTCATATGAAATATTTATGGAAAGAGAACACAAAACTTCTTTACATTTTCGAGATGCACAGGTATGATAGCTAATAAAATAGTAGCATATATATATATAATCCTCTTTTTCTGCCATTTTACAAAAACCACTCGCATTAACATTTTAACTGCACCTTGTAATTCTTTGGTCAAAATAACTTGAATTTAATTTCATGTAATGTTTGATGGATTTTCACACAATTTTTCACATTGTCACATGTTAAGTTGACAGAGAGAGTGAATAGTAAATATAATTTATGGTTAATGCCAAGCACTTACCTTTACCTTTATGTCTTTATCTGGTCTCTTCTTTCCTATTAGACAAGGAAATCATCTATAAATTATATCATTTTTAAGTCCTTGCAATAAATAAAACATGGTAAGGAAACATTATTTACAGAACAAAATTTATACTTCTGCTATACTAACCTCTCTTTGACTGTCTTTCAGATGCTGACAGCATCTTGTAAACCCTAAAGGCATTTGTTCCTTTTTTGATACTTTTATCCTTCACCTCCTCAATATCAGGCAGTGAGTTCATGGCACAGCGGAAGTTTGCCTTCCATGTTTTGGGGTCAGGCTTGTCTACCCCTGGTTGATATTTGCCTAAATAATGAAAAGTGTTTAAAGAAAACATGTGAGCACAATAATAAACACAATGCATTAGTAAAATTTTATTTAGGCAATGCAGCCAATCAGGCACTTAGTAATTGTATCCGTATGAGTGACTCTGTTTTTAGAAAGACCCATGTGTACACTTGCAGACATACCTGTGTGTATGGCCCAATTTCGAAACAGAGGTGCATCTTTCTCCACATCCCAGCCATGCCGTGCTGCATGCATCCATGGAATCTGAAAAATTTTCTTTTCCTACATGTGTGGGCATTTCAAACAAAACACATTCAAACATTATGATGTGGCATGTTTAGTTTGTGTGTGTGTGTGTGTGTGTGTGTGTTTAGTTGTACTCAGCAAATATCAGATGCATTAAAGGCAAACAGTCATAGACATGCACCATTTTTAAGCAAACACATGTATCAGGATGTAATTGTTCAAATGAACATCATAAAACTTTCATACTTTTACATAAAAAAGATGACAGGATCATCTGGCTTAATATATAACAATAAGATGAAGATATTGTCAAAAATTGAGCACAGACAGTTTTGCTCTCTTGTAGCTTGCAGTGGCATCATTGGGAATTGAAATTGTAATCTTGCAACAACAGGGAGAACTTTTTATGTAGGCCAATAAGGAACCAGATTTCATACCTTCTTTAAATACCCTTTTCCCTTAAAATAAAGACAAAATTATTGCAAGCAGTTGATATGTTGCTAAAAAGTTGTAGTGAATCTGATGAGCAGTATATAATAGTATATAGTATATCGTATATATATAGTATATAGTATATAGTAAATAGATGCCATGCCTAAATAAATAAATAAATGTTAGAATGTATAACAATAAATAAGAATTTTAAAAAATGTTTTATAATAAAGATTGTACTGCGCCTCCTGTTTACATAATTAAAGCTGTGTGTACCTACCCTATTAACCCATTTAAGTCCTGGTATTTTACACGAGTTTATCTGTTCCTCCAGCCATGGTCGCATACGCATTCTCTCCACTGGCATAGTGGCCTATAGGCAGGGAAGCAGGGAGCAAAAAGAGAGGGGGGGGGGGAGAGAAGAGAGAGAATAAGAGACAGCAGCAAAGTTATCTGGATTGTGTCATCCTTAGATAACTACACTTCTGCTACAAGCTTACATTCTTGCATTTATGGACAGGAAACATGGCCAGGAAAACGTCAGAAAAAAATCAGCCTAATATATTAAAATGCCCCGTTTCCAGTTATAAAGTGGATTACTGCATTTATCCAAGCGGTTTATTGGAAAACAACTATCTTGATTCGTCTAAGTTTCCTAACTTGTGCAATACACTTATGTATCTTGAAATGCTGGAACACACCAGCAAAATATGTGAAGGCAGTACTTATCCACAGACTACCTTAATATCTCAGGATGCCTTTAGGGTGCATTCAAGTCTTGTTTTTCATGCAAATTGCATGGCCTGTGTTTGTGTTTTTGTGAAATCATCCTAAAAGAAGATATGGTTGCAAACCAAGAAAAGAAAAACAGCAGAATTGCATAAAAGTGGGCCTCTTTTTTTCGATCCTATGGTTAAGTCAGATTTCACAGAAAGTCTATACAAATGCATCTTGCCTGCAAATATTTTCCTGTTCTGTACTGATTTGAATATTGAGGGAAGGACCTGTGCTGTGCAGATCTGCTGAAAATCAGTGATTTCTCTCCCAGAAATGCATCTTGTATTTGCTTAACAAGCCATACATTCAGAAGATAAACCTAAATTAAAAGCTGTATTTTTCCAAATAAGTAACAAACAGTAATGACAACAGCTCAGCAATAGGCTACAAAGTATTATTCTTGTGCTTGAATTGTATATTGAATAAACTATTTTCTGAGACATTTAACCCTATAGTGTTAGTGTTGGGTTGTGGCAAATCAACCACAGTGGTAAAACATAAAACATACAAACAAAAAATCACAGCTTACTTTAAAACGTACTTCCTGTCATGTAATTTGCACATCACTCAATATGCATGTCTTAAAACCTCGTGACTGATCTCTAACGCTCCTCCTTCATGTCAGGCTTAGGAACAGGTAACTTAAGCAGCACAGTCAGGTCGTGATCAAGCATATACGTAAATAATTGTGTTACAGTCTACCACGGTTTCTTAAAATATGTTGATACTCATTAAGATACTGCATCAGATTTTAGTCTTTAAGCGTCTGCTTGTGTCCTGAAACTGGGAAACCTAATTTTGAAAGTCTGTGGTAGTTTAGGTACTTTTTAAAAAACTTATTTTAGAAAGATTCATTTCACTAAAACTCATTTTAGACATTAGAAAAAAATATTTGAGAATAGTGTGAATCATGCATAAGGCATAAGGTGAGGGGTTGACTTCCTGCTCAGCAGATCTAGCCTTTTCTAGCCTCTAAAACTGTATGATGTGTGACATGATGGACTGAACTGATCATTAAATTACATTAAAAAAGCTCCACATTTAAACATGCACTATCCAGATATCCAGGCTACAGAAATAACACGAGTGGTGAAATGTCGCACACAAAGAGCCCTCATATATTCCAACAAGTTACTGATTGACAAGATTAAGCTCCATTCTACTGAGACTTATGAGCTCTTAAACAGTGTACAGTACGCGTTACTGTACCAATGAACAGGCGTAATAACGGGTAATAATCAAACAATATGCGTTTACAAATGCAGAATAACAGCAGATTACAAACACACACACAAAACGAGCGCCGTCATGTTTTTCCTTTAAGTCGGCAAGTTTGTTACCTCGTGTGACACATCAGACACACACACACACACACACACAGAGAGAGAGAGAGCGCGCGCGAGAGAGAGCGAGCATATCTCGATGTAAAAAAAAAAAAAAAGAAATCTGATATTGAGCACCACACCAAAGACTGCTAGCAAGAAATGCTATCGAGACTTACGGTGTCATCGGTTACCAGCATTCTCACACCAATGTCAATGTAAATAGAGATGGCTTTTAGTACTGCTCTCTGTCTCTCTATCTGTCTCGGTCTATCCCGCCTCGATTCGCCCTGGCCATGAACTGTCAAACTGGCCCCGACACCAAGTTGGCCGTCCACCCCATCCCTTTTAGAGCGTCAAGTCATTTCAAAAGTGAAAATAACCATTCCCCAGATCCAGCTGGACGAAAACACTCCAGCACTTTCGATTCTTCGCCAGTCTCCACAGCGGCTGAAGCTAGCGCGCTAAAAGAATCGGCCCCATAAATAAGAAACGCGGAAACGGCATTACCTGCAAATCAAGATTATTATTCCGACTCGGAACAAGTCCGCAGTGTGTCCGCGGGTGTAGACGGACTGTCTTTAACCCGTCAGAGTCGAGAGCGAAAACGAAAAGTTTAAACAAATTCCGATTCCAGAACGAAAGCAAAACAAGTAAAGGAAACAGTGCTTCGTGGAAATCCCCTCCCGAGTTGTCTATCTGTGTGTGTGTGTGTGTGTGTATGTGTGTGTGTGTGTGTGTGTGTGTGTGTTGTTGCAGCGCGAGAGGGCGCTGAGCTGTGCGTCGG
>JAOVVF010000036.1:19798729-19817770 GCA_028565595.1 Duopalatinus emarginatus | reverse complement strand
CAGAACGAAAGCAAAACAAGTAAAGGAAACAGTGCTTCGTGGAAATCCCCTCCCGAGTTGTCTATCTGTGTGTGTGTATGTGTGTGTGTGTGTGTGTGTGTGTGTGTTGTTGCAGCGCGAGAGGGCGCTGAGCTGTGCGTCGGGGCGCGCGCGCCTCATTTTCATTTTCACTTCCCCGCTTTTCTGTAGGGCCTTAAAGAGAAATGGACCTGAATAGAAACTCAACACAAAATGAATAACAACTTCAGGCAGCAGCTTATAACAACTGTGACTAAATTAGGCAAAAAAAAAACCCCGATTTTTTTGCTTCCTTTGCTTTGCTTTTTTTTTAAAAAACATATACATATTTGGCATTAGTGTATTATTGGGGAGTGTATGCAGGGGTATTACAGGGGTATGAGTTAATGGCCTACATGCTTTTAGGTTTTTATAATTACAGCTATTATTTTTTCACCACTCCAATTTGTTTGTATGAGGTGCATTACACAGTGTATCTTATTTTACTTTACAACAACAGTACTGCTACTACTATTACCACTACTAATAATAAGACCATGATTTGTTGGCAGGTCCTCCATATCATCAACATATTAACATTATATCATCATGCACTACCAGGAAAAAGTTAATATTTGGAATTGAACAAGAAGAGCGTTAAACTACTCAAAACTAACAGTAACAGTATTCCTGATTCCCTCTTTTGGCATCTTCCCAGTCAGCTTCATGTATAATATATATATATATATATATATATATACTGATAGTTTCATAATATTTTACAATAACAAATAATATGCTTTACAATTGGAAAAAGAATGACAGCCTTATTTATCAGGATTATCTTGAGTGTAGACCAACTGTTCAAACATGTTTGGATATAATGTATTTATATAAACACTGTTAAATAGAGTAATAAACAATTGTGAAACGATTGTCAAATACACATATCCATGATTTGTTGTATTTTGTTTTTCCACATTTATAGTAGTTTTATAACAGTATAATACACACACTGGTATTTCTTTAAAAACGGTAAAGAATGTGATGTTGAAAATGACATTATTGTGAATCTCGAATGTCGGACCAGTTCTGCTTTCCATTCTGCATAAAAAAACAATCACACTCTTTGGCACAGTGAGGTTGCATAAGGAAGAGTGAAATTTGGTTATGAAAGTGCAAATGGAAACAAAAAATATTCTGTAATTACTGCACAATACACAATTGCACATATTAGACTATTGATGCTAGACTTCCAGCATTAGGTATGATACATAAAAGAGACATAGCTGTAGTGGAGTGGAACCAGGCACAGTCAGTAAAGTATATGATAAGAATTTAATTACGATTTAAAAAAATGACACTGAGGGCATATCTGGAGCAGAAGAACAAATTATGTTTGACTTAAGAAAATAAAAAAGACAGATCATAACATTTACTGACATATTTCTCCAGCAGTTCATACAGGATTTGCATTGGGAAATAATGTTGCTATCCAACAAAAGACTTAACATGAATTGTAGATCACATAAGCAGTTGTTGTATATATTCCACTGTTAGTCCAGTGAATTTATGTAAAGGTTTAACACAAATAAAACAAATCTATGGTTTTAGTTCTCTGTGCATGCACCGCCAAATACAAACATCCCTTCTTCTATGTAAACAACTTTCTACTCATTAAAATGTACAAAAATGTACTTTAAAAAACATGTACTATTATGATTACATTGTGTTGGTGCCTATTATTGATTACTGATCACTTTGGAAAATACAGATCTTTGGTGAGCATGGACACAATGCATGGTATTTGTTTCTTGTCACTAAAACCAGGAATTGTGGAGGAAGACTGGAACTCCAACGCCACCTTGCGGTTGACTCGTGTCATAAGCTGCATAATCTCTAGCTCTCTGCCATATTTACTCAGCATTTCACATAAACTGGCTATGAACCAAGATCCATTGGCTGTGTTTCTCCAAGCATAATAACCTGTAGAGGGGAGTACAAGAATTTAAATACACACTGCACAGATCTGAATACACAAAACATTCAGAGAAAAAAAGAATATACGTGAAGTTCACATTCACATCCTTAAGACCCAGAATTTATTAACACACACACACACATTTTTATTAATATTACTATTATTATAAGTGTATTATTTGGCTGCAAAAGCTTAAAAGGCTTAATATAAAATAAACTGAAAATATATGTGCCTGCTGTAAGTACTTCATTATCCTAATTGTGTGCAATCGCCTCCCTCTGCTTTAGTTATGTTACGACTTTTTATTTGCTTACAAAAGCAAAAAATAGCCAGAAATTGTCCAAATGATTAAAGGAAACATTGGACTGCATTTTCCATTAGCACTCACTGTAATAAAAGAAAATGACCATCACTCTCAAAACGCTATAGGTTTCCTCAACATACAGTATGACTCTTGTTGACTCTTTTTTTACTTGTATTGTGCAGCACCACTGCTATTTGATGTCTCTTATTATCTATGTTCGTTTTTTAAAGGACCAGCTTAATACAACAAGATTTAAAATTTGAAAGTTACCAAAACTGTTGGTTGTGAATTCATCACTTCAGTATTGATGTCAGTGTATTAAATTAGATTTGCCACCAGACTGTATACACTTTTGAGCATACAAGTGTGCCTTACCTGGAGCAGTAGAGTATGCATACAAGAAGTCTGCTTCAACAGGAATCCTCTGTGTGCCCTCTGAATCACTAACACTATCAGTCTCAATGCCAGGATCCAAATCTGATCCACGGCAGGCCTAAAAAAATATAGGAAGGTATTTATTAGGTGTAACACTGTAAAATTCCACAACAATTGCGTGGAAAATAAATGTATGAACACTACTTGTAACCTAATGCATAAATTCACATTGTCTCATACTTAATTCTTTTTTTATGCAGTGACTATGTTTCATTCTGTTTTACATAATTTTATTTAAATGACAATAAAATAAATTGTATTTATTAATAAGCAAAATTCAAAATGACTCATATGCTTGACGCAAGCAAATAAACTACAAACAACCAAATCATCAAGCACAACAACGATCAATGGGCAACTGAATGTCACTGGCTAGTTAATCATACTGATTGATGAAAAGAGAGACAGTTAAAGAGCTGCCCTTTATTCATCCATTCATTTATTCTTTCATTCATTCATTTCGTTTATTTGGCATAGCCCACTAATTTTAATCTGTTTGGCTAATTAGAAAAATTAAGATGACTACAGCAAATGTTTGTTACACTCTGTTTCAAAGCATGCCATAATGTAACTGAGCATGTCAACACAAAATGTGTGGTTAGTTACATACTGTTACATATAACTAAACTTAATTGTCTAAACCGGACTAGTCTGAATAGTACTACTGATTTGGCACTGATGTGTATGTTTGTCCCATTAAAAAAAAAAATGTGTCTGTGTGGTTTTCATCTAGGTGTTCGAGTTTACTTCAACCTGCCAGTAGGTGGCAGTGTGGTTTAGTGTGTGGTTCCTATGTTCACGGAATAGGCTTTGGTGCAAAACTGACAAAGATCAATTTGATTATGAAAATAAATTAATGAATGAAAGTATGCATGTGCCAGTATACACCTTCTCTCTATAAAAGAAAACACTTAGATGTTCCCATTACCTGTCAAACCTCAATCCAATATGAAACAATATATAAATATGTGTCTGTTATACTTTTGCGATAATACAAGAATAATCTTCAAACATGTTTAGCATATGTTTATGTACTGTCATCATTTCAATGCAGACCTGAATGATGAAGAGTTTAGGTTTGCCAACTAGTGTGTGACACCGATCTCCTCTGAAGTATCCAGTCAACTCTTTCAGCTGCATGACCCCGTCAGTGCCGTAGATCACTCCTTCATCCCCATGACTTAGGATCACACACACAAACATGGCTGACTTGCTGTGGTCCTCTTGGGATACTTAAAAGAAAGAAAATAAACATTACAATTCATTTAATTAGTAATAAACTGTTAAGAAAGTCACAGTTAACACCAATAAGAAAAGAATTGGCTACAACTGATGATGGCTAGTCGTAAGATGGGTCAAAACAATTTAAGATAAAATGACTCATCTGATTTAAGGTTTAGCATTATGTTGATATATGTGAAATATCATTCCATTAAAAACCTGATTTAAAAAGCCGTGTCATCTGTGAAACATTTTGGTCATTTTGGATCACAGTTTTGAAGCCCAGCTTTTGGAAAGCCTTCATTATATTTGCAGCATCAACATCTGTTCCGTGGCGTTCAGTCATGCCTCCAAAGAAAAACAATTATATAAAAAATTATAGACACTAATAAGACAATGAGACACTAATCACATGGACCAAATAACAGTAAAATGTTTCCTGTTCTATTTTTTTTTTACCTGTATGTTTGTCAAAATTCTTGTTATTGATGATGAGACATTTTCCAAGATTGGGGTAGTCCATAGAGTATGCATCTGAATCAGTTACTGTGCCACCTTTTGCGTGAACAGATTTACTGGGAGCAGTGTGCCTGATGTGACAGATTTGATTTTACAACACCCAGAAATGGATTATTTAAAAACATTAATCTGATTAAAAAATTCCAATATTTGCAAGTTGAAAATAACCAAATAAAATGAGATGTGATCTGATAAGCAATGCATAAAATCAATAATCAGTCAAACCTACTGGGTACAGATTTAGTATTTTGACACTTTGATTAAATAAAGACATACGGTAATGCTAGGACAGCATGACTTAAATGTGCTGGAATATTCTTCAGTACTACAAGACTCTCAAAATGTAATATCAAAAACATCTGTATTAATAATCATATCATACTTATTACATCACTTATACTACTATACACTTTTTTTTATTACTTTGGGGGGTCAAACTTATTGGCATCCACATGGTCTCCAGCTGCTTCGTCACCATTCTTTACACCTGACATGGCCTCTGGGGGAACAACTTCATGTAAAAAAAAATAAATATAGTTAATGCTATTTTCTTCTTAGAGAAACAGTTTCCTTAAAAATAACACAGGACCATTTGAGCTTCACGGCCACTGTCATAACCAACAACTGTAGGTAGGAATTGATACTGACTCATACATGAAAATTGTATATTAGTAGCATAATATTTCTGTCTGTTCTTCTTTATTTCCGCACTGGGCATCTTTCAGTTTCTTTTTAGACACTTCAGTTTCACCTCTGATTTGCTGTGCATACAGTCAAAGTTCAAGTTCAATAGAACTGATTTTATTATGATAATCAAATAATAATACTAAATCAAATGTAATAAATCAAATGTAATCCAATATTTTTTTTTAAAATGCAAAATGTTAGGGTTAGTTACAGGTAAGGTAATGTAAAGTTATGTAAAGTTATATAAATGACACTATTTTGAATACCTAAATTACTTTACAATTCAAGAGGAAAAACAAGCTGTTGTTATTTTATGTACTTTATCTTCAGTTTCTGCTTTGTGAAACCGTAATAAAAAATAATTTAACCTATAGATCTATACAGACTAGTAGACAGGTCACAGTAGTGTGAACAGGCCTAAGACATTTCCTTATGAGAAACAGCAACGTCACGTTTGCTGATTAATATCTCAGTATAACTCAGTAAGTCTTAAACGTCACTGCGACAAGAAGTAACACAATGACTACAGCTGTAACAGAATATAAATGAACTAACTTACATGGTGTTGTCCGAATCTGAGAAGTGTAAGAATAACACACACTGCAGTATTTAACACACACACTCGCCCTGAAGCTGACAGTCAACACTTCACCTCTGGCCTGAGCGATTAAAGTTAAAAAGCTAAGATCCGCCCACTCCTGTCCAACCAGAATGAGCAGTCAAGCGCGTCACCACGCTATCATGATAAAACACTGTGGGCGGTCTGAACCACACTACCGGCTGTATAACACTACTATATAATATGCACTATAACTGCAGTGTATTTTCATATATAACGTTCAACAATTATATACCGCGACAGTAGAAACACTAACATACTTAAAGTTAAGTACCAAATAAAATAAATAGCTTAATAGTGTATTATAATACAATTATGCCTTTTATTATTATAAGCTAATTGTACTATAATAATAGTTTCATTTATTGTTGTATGTTTTGGGCTATTAATATTAGTATTTATTGTAGCACTAGCACTAGGTAATCAAACCCCTTTTTCACCACTGTAAATGACTTAGTTAACTTTAATTTCTTTGCATAATTTTTAAGTAGAAATGTGCATGATACTACTAAATTATCACCTTATTTTTTGAAGACTAGCCCCTTAATTTTAGTCCTAAAATTTCTTGTATACGCCTTTAACAGGGAGTTAGATTTAAGACTTTTAAGAGCTTTTAAGACCATTCTCAAAATTTAAGACCAACACGACATATTACCAGAAATGATTATGATTTCAGAAATATGTCTACATACAACCCCACCCTACATATATCCGAGTTCTTCCTTTTTTCTCTGCCTTGGTGTAAGACTTGAGTGCCTTCACACCCAAGGTCACTAACTGGATGGTTTTCTTGCATAGGTTGCAGCAAGTTTCATATCATGTACATATTGCAAATTTCTCTTTTTTGTTATAATGACTATAGAGTTAATTATTTTATATAAATGGTTGCAACTGAATTAACTGCAATTTCCCTGATTCCCAGATTCTGATTACTGGGAACCATTTGCAACCAACTTAGAAAACCGCTGTTATCAAGACAAATCTCGCTGACATTCCCATGTTTTCCAAAGCAGCTAAATTAACTTCAGGGATGTTACTTTGGTGACTAATGCAGTAGAAATCCATGGACATAGTTTATGGGCATGCAGTTGGCAAACAGGGCTGTTTCCTATCTGCAGGCATCACTGGATTTGAGGGTTAATCACCACATACTAACACCGGCAGCCCCCAGAAACAGAGACCTAACTTCTGATAAGACTACACTTCTTGGCAATCAACAAAAGTCAAAATTTAAGACTTGGCAAAATTAAAGTTAAGATCTTGCATGAAAATCTGGCTGTTTTAAGCCTTTTTAAGGCCTTAAATTTAAAGTTTCGGATATTAGATTTTTAAGACCCTGTGGGAACTCTGTTAATTTAGATTAGACAACAAACAAATAAAACTTCTGAATTAACTTTAGAAAAAACACAAGTTTAAGGGCTTTCACACTTACACACATTTTAGGACGAAAGTTAATTTAAAAAATGCTAGGTATTAAGTACAAGGCTCTTGGAAAGAAACAGGTGCTAAAGACCATAAATATGACTGACTCACAGTCTACATTTAAAACTCAAGTATACTAGGATGTAGATCTTTATAACACGACCAGTGGAAGAAGTTCATTATTCAGAATCCCCCTGTGGAAATTCTACTATTACACCTCAGATTACTTCCATATTTCGACAAGGCACTTGCCAGGCTTCCCTTAAAATGTCATTAAAATGAGACAATGAAATGTTTACTAAAGACTATACTAAATACGCTACTATTTTAATTCAGTACTTTGGTTAATCAAATTAGCAAACTTTTTTTTTTTTTTTTTTTTACAAAACACATTTCATTTAAAAAAATTCAGTGGGCAGCATAGCCTGTGTGACAATTTTCTTTGAAGCCACTTACACAGTACAGTAACACATTCCATAGCTTTATGGGCTTTAATGGCTGATTCAACAAGAATGTGTTTCAATAGGAGCAAATATAAACATTAATTGCTTGTGCGTGTGTGTAAGCTCTTGTGACCTGTATGCATTTAAATGTCATTTTGAGCCATGTCAGCACATTGTACATCTCTGGGCTAATGATTAGCTAGTTAAACTATATTGACACATGGAGTTGTAGCAGTTGCTTTTTAAAGGGGAACTGCATTTAGTCTGTCAATGTGTAAGGAGGCCACACCACAACAGAAACTGATATTTTTAATACAGTATTTCAGAATACCCCAGTTAAAAACACACATTCATAATATTAAACTGTAGAAAAAAACATCAGCCACTTTCCTATAGCCATTTCCAGTTGGTCCAACAACACTGCCAGCTGAGATTTCATGAGATGATCATGATTGCCACCCGACTGTACAACTGATGATATCATCATTATGCCCTACCCTACTCTCCTTAAACCAGACATGAAATGCTAATCTTCATATATTCGTATATTTTTAAGCCCATAGTTTCTGTTTATCACAATTTTTTTTAATGGCAAATCAACATCACACAAGTCTGCATATTTTACAAACTTGGCACTTTTTTTTTTTATAAAAAAACAAACAAACAAAAAAACATTTTAATATACAATTATAATGATCAACTTAATTCCTCTCCCCAAAACCAATAATTTTAAAATTATGAAATTCACTGATTTGTGATTCACTGCATGCAATGCTCTTTCGAAGAAGTTTCCTCTAAGACTTGCTGCAGCTTGTCATTGATGTTCTTTAACTGGTACTCTGTCCCTGTGATGCTCCTGGCCTCTAGCAGCATGGCTGGCATGCAGGATGGTCCATACTGTGAGACAGAAACAAACAAACAAAAAAAAACTGTACAAACAAGTTGGCCAGCCAATGGCAGAAGACAGTATTTTAGCTAAAAATAAATAACCCAGTCCAGAGTCAGGCAATCAGAATTTTGTTCGCATTTTATAACAAAGACTGAGAGACCTCTTACAAACAAATTTGAGCATATTTAACAACATGCACAACAAATATATACAAAACAAACAAGATTAATGAACTGGTAATAGCTTCTTACCGTTTCTGGTTCATCAGTATGAGTAGTGCAATGTTGCAGGTATCTCCTGTTCAGGGCTTTCAGGTTGTTAAGAAAGGCAGTGCCCTGTTTTAAAGCAGTGAGCCTGCGTTTCAGATCACCATGCTCTTTTTCAAGCTTCCTCACCTCAGCCTTACTCCTGCCAAAGTCATAGTGAAAACAAAAACCCAAACGCGACCAACCAGGACAGGTTTACTCTGTTTCTTAAGAGAAGCTAATAAGGCTTTCAAACACTCCAAGGACACACAGCAGTAAATCATCTACTTCTACATACAGCATGTAATACTCACTTGATGAGTTCATTCTTGGCCTCCAAAAGTCTAGTTCTCCTCTGGTTTAGCGTCTTATTAACCTGAGCCAATTAAAAGAAAAAGACATACATTAATAATCTAGGAAATATATTTGAATAAGTTTGTTCATTGAATAGCTGATGATCAGACTTCGTGGTACAACTATCATGTACATAAATGACTGTCAGGAAAAGATACAATAGGACACAACTAAACACTACGGTGGAAAAGCATAAGTACCTTTAGAGCATCATGTTTTATACTGTTGAACTCCTTGGCTGCAGTGATCTATAACAAAGATGTCTGTTAGCATTAGCTGAGCTCTACGCATGTTGGCTCTAACATAACATGCCATCTCTACATTAACTGCTATTTCAGGCACAGAAATTTTTTGCATAGACAAAAAATATTTAGATTCACCGTCTCAGTAAGTTGCTCCTCAAATGAATGAGAAAGTTTATTTATGGCTTTTTTAACAACCTCAGAGCTCACCGTCTCCCTGCACAAAATAATTTTCAACTTAATATTTTAAAAAAATTAGCTCATTATTACAGTAGTAAACACTGTATAATTATACAAAATTTTCAAATAAGGACTTCTAAGGAAATATCAAATAAGGACAAATAAGAAAATATCATAACATGAAATATAGTAAAAAAGTAATGTTAAAAGCTAACTTATAGTCCTCGACAAATTCCTGGAATGCTTCAAGAACAACATCGAGATCAGTTGGAGTTCTCACACCTCCAAGTTTCTGCTTCTTACTTGAATTTCCACTGTCTGTAACAAAAAGAAATAGTGTGTCTGTCTTAACATGTCAGATGTTTAGATAAAAATCTCATATGAGATTTGAGCATGACCATGATTGATCATGATTTGCATGCATAGGGTTTCCCCAAACATTTGCCACAAAATTGGAAGCACATGATTGTCTAGAATAGCTTTATAATTCCCCTTCACTGAAACTAAGTGGCCCAACATGTTCTATAAAGACATGGTTTACTAAGGCTGCTGTGGAAGAAGTTCAGTGCAGAGCGCACAACCCCATTTAATGCTTTTGTGGCTATATATACAAAAACATTCTAAAAAGTAGTGGAAATCCTTCCCAGAAGAAAAGACGCTGTTACAGCAGAAAATGAATGCCTGTGGAATAGGATAACATAAATGGCATGGTCAAGTCACAATAACATCCCTCTGACAAACATGTTTATAGTCTACTGTATTTTTATATTTTGCACTCAATTCTGTACAAAAACAAAACTGCGGCAACATGGTTGTGTGGCAGAAAAGGATCTGGAATTCAAGTGGTAGGAAAATGCTTACTGTTGTATTTTTAAATTTATAACAATGTAAAAAAGATGGAACTTAATATAAATCTTATAAACCTTACTCAAAATGTTCAAACTACGTAATTAGAATTTCTCCGTTTTGTTGGAGAATTTTTTTGCAAGGAATTAACAGAACACACACAGTGCCACATGGAAGAGGCAACTTCTTCAGTGTTAAATGTTGCTTCTCTCATCAGACAATGTGAATGTACAAAGCAACAAGTTTATAGTTTCAGAACCTGTTTTTTTCTGAATGCTGGGTATTTTTTTATGTAAATTAAGATATACAGACATGATCAGACAATCTATAAGGACAGACAAGCACACAAACACAGCACAAGAGCATAGAAAAGTGATAAAAAAAAATACAATAATAAGGCCAGAAAGAAATGCTATACAAGTATTACACTAAATCTGGCATAAAGTGACCATGTTGTGCATTATCTGTCTCCTGTATATTTAGAGGCCTGTTAGCCTTCACTTAAAACTGTTCTAAAGAATGAACTCATTTTCATATATGTGGAACCAGAGTAAATGTAGTAAAAAAATAACCATTTTGTTTATCTTTCCGAAGTAGATTTTAGAGGGGAAGTCCTGTGGACGGAGAGCTAAGATTCTGAAACTTCCCATTATGTGAAAAAACAAAACAAAACAAAACAAAAACACACCTATAGCGCAATAATGAAAATGAAAGTAAAAATGTAACATTATGACATATTTATCTCTTTGTACATGATTGTATATACACAAAAAAATCTGTGGGATAGGATTTCCAGACAGATTAAATATCATTGCCAGAGGATGTCTGTAGTAATTATGATTGACTCATTAGACAAGATTAAATAAATGAATGAATCATAGAGCTGAGAGAATCTTTATGATCACACTAAATATTACTACATACCTCTTATTTTATTACAATATTTATTCTTTATTATAAGTGCTTGGTATAGGGCTTAATCATTAGCAAGTCACATAACCATAAGATGTATGTAGGCTGTAGCTGTACTAAGAACTCAGTATTTTATCCCCTTAGTACTTTAAACCCACCAGGAGTCTGGCTCCTCTGTCAAGGCATTTACATTTTAATGTTCTCTATGTTAAAGTTGCGAGACCACTCCCTGGAACACCTTTATACAGAAAAAAATGCTCAAAACTTTTAAGAATGACTTTTTTAAATATACAAACACTGTCATTTTTTTATTATATATTCTAAATATACAGTAGATGTGACAGACTATGATAGTGTGACAACTCTACTTTAGACACTTTTTCTTGTCAGAGATGACACCTGGCCCTGTGAGCCTAGTCGAGCTGTAACATCCTCTTTAGTTTAAAGAATGTAGCGTTAAGTTATTTTACCTGAGGATCCAGATGAAGATTTCCTTTTCTGTTTCTGACCTCTCTGTGGCTGACTGGATGTCGACCCTCGTCTTGAGAGACTCATGCGGGATCCCTTGTGCCTCTCACTGCTTGGGTGCTGCAATTAAATGATAAGACAGACAAGGTTTACACTTACATAAATGCAAGGAACAGTACTGATTTAATGCATAAAGACAGAAGAAATATTTTTATTTAAATACTTTATCGTATTTTATTTTATACCTGGCAATATTTTGTGAATTTTATGCATAATCAACTCAAGTTTAACATGTATGTTGTGACTGCATTTCTCTTAAAAGGCTACATTTTCACATAAATTTCTCCATATCATGACACATAAATTCAATACAAATTCAATGCCCAAATAATGTAGATAAGTAATGTAATATATGTTCGATTTCCTTATCTAACCGATATTATTTTGCCATATTAAAAAGGTAATAGCAATCTTTCCACTTAATTTTCAGTACAGGAATCAGGGACAGCCCTGATTCGATATTATTGCAATACCTAGGTTCTAATTACATTTTCATCGAGATTCATAAATAATAACAATTGTATGTATATCCTGATTCAATATTACATTTTTTTCTGCATTTTAAAATCTTGACCCATGTTGAAAAAATGGCTCATGTTCAACTTGACATTAACACTTAAAGTATTAAAGTCAAAGTTCCACCATACAGCATCCATCTCTGGTAGGACAGGCACCATAACTGCCTGCCAATGTGTGAAACATTTAGAGTGCACCACCTGTAGGATCATAGAGGAATGGCAATGTAATAATAATAATAAAAATAAAAAATAACTGAATTCTCTTCCAAAATTTCTTATCCTCATGCTACAACATAGCTGAAGCCTTCCCAGTCCTGTGTTTATTTGTGTTTCCCTGTCAACAAGGTAGCCATGTATATCCTATCTTGAGGACTGGACATTCGAAGGAATGCAACATATTACAGAGAAATGACATCTGAGAAATGACAAAGCACACAGCAGATGGTCTTCTGCTTTTCCCAGTGTTGCCAGGTCTGTAATTTTCCTGTGCCAATGTTTTTTTTTATATTGGGACTCAAAGTTTAGACATAAAATTATTATTTTGCAAACAAAATAGATAAGCATTCTTTTTTTCCCCTGAATGCAGCAAGTGCAAAAGCAATTATACATACATGTGGTTATAATTACATTGTAAATTGACAAGTAAAATTGTGGATTGGTTGAATATTACTACAGTAAATATAATATTAAGTGTGGCATGAGTATGACAATATCAAATAGAATGGCTGGCATTACTAAATCACGATCAAACCAGTTAAGACATTGACAATTAAATGTCAAACAGACTTTGAATTAAAGCTGAATTACACAATAAATGCAACTGTAAGTACATGTACAGCATGCTCTCACAAGGGAAATAACTCTTTTGTTCACTAATAGGAATCACTTATCCTGGTCAGGGTTGCAATGGATCTGGGGCTCAAAGTAAGAGAAATGCAGTCATAAAAACTTTAGCAGTTACATCTGTTACATAGACAGGCTTATTTTGGATAACAAGCAAAGTACAGACTGTAGCATACATTTCCAAATATCAATAAAATAAAGAGAATGTAGTTTACCTGTTTCAAGAAAGAAAAAAAAGCACAATAGCTGCAAATAGAAGAGAACTTACAAAGCTCTCATCCTCATCTGTCAAGTCTTCTGAGGACAAAGAAGGTCGCCTCTGGCTTTGGGTGTGAGCTGTGTCAGGTGATGTGTCAGTGACTGAACTGACACTACTTGGTCCCTGGGTAAACACAAAAACATTACACACTTTATGTGGATAGACAGAGTTGACTGAATAAAGGAATGACAACAAAATACTCTCACAGACCTGAGACTGTGCTCTTTTCCTGCCTTTATTCGTTCTGCTCTCTGAGATGGTCTGTTGATGCCTGAGGATAAATTACACACGTCCATGCTCAATATAATCAATACACTAAATATGATTTTGATGTAGTAATCAAAGCAATCTAGATTATTGACAAACGTGTTAAGAATATATAATTAAAAAAATCTTTATATACTGAGATTTTGATGCATGGTCTATTTGATGTAGTGACTTTTGATTCCCTCTAGATTTTAAGCTCTTTTTCTGTGTCTGGACATCGTGTTTCTGTTGTGCTTTCAGATTTTTTCCAGCTTGCACAGGTCTCTTTGGAGTCTCGGTCACAACTTGGAGCACATTCTCTCTTCCTTCACTTGTCTGTTTCCCTGCTGTGGACTTGCGTCGATTATTAGGTTCAGGTCTGCTTTCTTCTTCCAGAGCAGTGCTATGTAAAGGGTTACCTGAACAATCCAAACATAAAAGAGAAATTTGACATGACCAGCAAGTTGCCATGTTGTAACTAGTACATTTTTAAAAAGGTTGCTTATTATATAACCGTTGCACTTGCCATGGGAGGAAAACTCCTCTCCCAGAAGGAAGCTCGCTTTCTCTATTAAGGACACGTCCAAACTTTCTGTAGATGGCAAATCACTCTGTTTCTCACTCCCACTCTGGAAATGTGCAGAGTATAAGCAGGTTAGACAAGCATAAAATATAACAGTATAAAACTAAACAAATAAGGTCAGACACAAGCAGCTGTCTGTAGTAATGAGCAGCTATATGAGGGAGAAAGATGGAATTACAATACTTTACAGTGTAGTGTCTGAAACATTATAAGGTTCTGTCTTCATATACATTTTGTATGTTTAAGTTAGTGGCCCCTGGTCCAACAGACAAGGTTCCACAGGTTTCTCTCTCCGTTCCAGACCGATAAGATCATTTCACATATGAACCATATGTTTTACAAGAACAACCAACCTATACAAGCAGGTAAGGTATACCTGATATTCAAAAGAATTTCATATTGGCTTCGAATCCTCTTTCAAGCAATCCATGGTGCTTGATTTGATGCTGTTCTCCTCTTACACAACAGTAACTTGCAAATTTGTAATTTACTAATAAACAATACTTCTTGGCCAAAATAAAGGTCACTATTTGGATCCTTTAGAAGTAGTGTTATGATCTGCAGTTGCTTTAAGTGGTCAGATCAAGGCTTAGTAGTCAGGTGGAGGACCTGAATGTACCAAATGACCAGGTTATTCCTTTTGTTTTCTTCCCAAATGACATGAGGCCATGATTCATCTGGCTCAAATTATGAAAGAGTGGTTCAGAAAACGACCTTAACTAACAGCTCAACCAAAAAAATGAATACAACTCTGGATAGAAATAAATGCTGCGATGTAAGGCTCTCTAAGCAATGCCACAGTAAATGTGCACCATAATCTAAGCTAAACAAAATATTAATGTGTGACCTTTTTTTACAAGGCAGTGCATTTACAGTAAATATACTGAAATTTTCATGCAACAAGTTAGGTCCTGTTATCACATGCACATCACAGGTTCCCAACCTTAGTCCTGGAGTACTCTATTCTGTGCACATTAGCATGAACAACCAATAATTTAGCTAAATAACACTGGTTTCTGTGTTGAAGTGTGTGTCAGAGCAAAAAATCTGTTCCAGGACAGTGTGTACCCCAGGACCAGGGTTGTGAATGTCACTTATTTTATATCAGCAATACATAGTCGCTTCATTAACAGCTTTTTACTTTCTCTTCACATGAAGAAGACAAAAAAAAAAGAAGCAACTTGTTACTGAAAAAACACCAGACACAAGTTTTCTGCCTTTGCCCTTTTCCTCTGACATTTTGTGTATACAGGTTGTGTGTTTTTAACTGGTTTCTTCTGGGGAAAGGATGACTCATCATCAACAACAAGAAGTTTATTTTAACATGAAAAACATCACTCTTCCTATATAGCTAAGTGTCAATAACATTTTATTACTAACATGCTCTATACTCGGTTCTCCTAGGTTTCAGGGCTCTTGGGGAAGTAGTAGGCTTGTGATAAAAAAATATAATGGTCCCAGGTTCGAGCCCCACAACCGACAAGACTCGACTAAGGACTGTGGTTCTTTAGAACCTTGGAACCAGAAGGTCCCAGGTTCAAACCCTGTAACTGTCAAGACTGATCATTTAGAATTAATCAACACCTTGTGACCAATCAGAATGGAGAATTCATCACCACATCAAACAAACACATCATTCCGATTCGACATGTTATTTAATTAAAATGTATCAACCTTGGCTTCATTCTGAAGAGCTTTCAACATTCTTGTCACTCGACTCATCTTCACTGTTGAATAAAAGTCAAATATAAAATAAACATCAGTAAATTGTTTACGTTGGTTTAATTCGTCGGTTACACATCAGCGGTTATCTTTCCCGACTTCCGCAAATATTTCCCGCGATGTATTTGGACTATTTTGGTTAATACCATACTTGTACAAAGGGGAGATATAAAGAACTGATTGAGTAAAACCTTGCATTTAAAATACACTTATATGTAAATAAATGTTTAAACATTACATAAATATACATAAAAATATAAAGAAATCACTGTTTGTAAAATATAAGCTGCTAAAATTTTTTAGAAAGCGATACCATAAAAATACCTCCACCCTATTTTAAAATGGTTCGCGCCTGTGTTCCTTCTCTTATTCCTGCGCAGAACGACACACTGCTCACTGCTGCCACCTGCTGATGTACAAGAGCAAAGCACTCTGTCTGATTCTGTGGGTGACAAGAGTATAATAAGCAGAATAAAATCACAGTGCATATTAAACCAGCTGTCCAGGATGTTTTTCTAACACCAAACCACAGATTATTGGGTTGTAAAGCACTAACCTCACTCCACACTTTTTTCCCCCCAAAAAATCTGTAATTCTTGTTTCTTATAGTTGGCATAAGTTGTTCATAAAGTATGAAACTGAAATTTAAGCAATCATTTAAATTTAATCATTTAAACAGTATAAAGCAAAAGTGCAATATTGGCCTACTGTGCTTGCACACAGAGGAATGTGACCTGCACATTTACAAGTCACCTTGTGGACACATGCATTGTCATGTCTGGCCTCAGTTAAAGGGATTCCTACACAAGGCAAAATTGTGTGCAACTTTTATCATATGTCTCTGATGGCCAGGTGTCCACAAACCTTTGGTCATACAATGTCGATACAGTATAAATAAAGAGACATCAACAGGTTTTCACTGGCATGACAACAGAGTGTAATTAACGCCAGTGTCCGCTAGGTGTCAGTAATGGCGCCGACAGTGTAAAGTTGTATATATAAAAGAAGAACAAGGTCCAGCGCGACCTGTCAAGTGATGGTTCCCCCTGGGTCACTCCTGTGAAGGCGTGTGTCCTCTTGTCTTTCAAGGTAACACTTCTGCTCTTTCTGATGTTGATTTGTTGCAGGATGATGTTGCAGTAGTGTTTTATCCGTGTCGGTGATTCGGACACAGACGAGCCCGGACATGTCTGTGGCCTGTACATCAGCTCAGCAGAAGGTTTACACTGTTAGCTCGGTGGCTAACTAGCGGCTGTGCTGCCAGGCTGTGTGTCAGTTATGTGTGGTTGAGGAGGTCTGTGTGGTTAGTGGAGTTAGAGGACTAGTCTGATCTGAGTTGTTCTGTACTGATAAGTGTGATGAATTACTTACCTGACTGTAAATTGTAATCCTGATGTAATCCGGTCTGTCAGTCTGATTAATCAGTAATCTTTTAATCAGATTGGAGCATGTGCTTGTTAATATCTGACCCCTGATTAAAGTGACAAATCGGTGATGAGATCAGGTCATTCTGTTATCAGTGTCATGCAGGCTAACTGTTTGTTCAGAATAAAGGCCACGCCCCATCTAATCTCAACTCCCCCTAGATCCCTGCATAGGGCAAGACACGACTGAGGTGCCCTTGAGCAAGGCACTTGCACTCCTCCGCCCAACTGCAAACCCGGGGCGCTGTGATTTAGGGCTGGACTCCCCCACCCCCCACCCCACTGGGCAAGTGTGTTCACTGGCCCCTAGTGTTGATTAGTGTGTGTTTCACTGCACCGATGGGTTACATGCAAAGATCACATTCCTCAAATAGTTCACTTTCAGTTTACTCCACATTACACTTCAGTACCCTATACACCACCACACCACATTACACTACTCAACACCACACCACACCACATTACATCACACTACACCACATCTGAATGTTATGAAGGAGAGAAAACTACATGACCGGGCCAAGTTAGCAACATGAACAGAGAAGGAAAGCTGGTTGTCAACAATTCCAAGACTATGTACCTTTGTAGCTACTGTGATCAGTGTGTTTTCAAAGGAGATCAAGATGACAAGCGGTTACTTTTGGGATGTAGAGCAGCTCTCTTGTTGTGGTTGAACTTGAGGTATGCAGCCATCTATAACGCTATGCCTTCTAGATATGCTGAGACCTGAGCTGAGACCTGAGTATTGGAGGGAGGAAAGGAAAGGATAAATTGAGTGTTAGCATAACAGTCGTAGGAGAAGCCCTAAGAAGTGATGACAATTCCCAGAGAGCAAGTGTAGAGGGCCAAGCACTGAGCCTTGTGGGATGCCAGTGGAGAGTTTGCATGGAGTGGCTGTGGAGCCCCTCCATGTAACCTGATAGGAACGTTCCTCCAGATGGGACCGGAATTATGTAGTGTCAGAGATGCAAAGGTTGGAAAAAATGGATAGCAGGATACTGTGGTTGACAGTTTTAAAGGCAGCAGACCAGTCAGGCAGAATCAGGACTGATGACAAGCCAGCTGATTTTGCAGCATGCGGCTTCTCTGATACTGCTATGAGTGGCATGTCAGTAGGTTGAAGCCAGACCAGATGTGGTCCTGAAGTTAGTTTTTGGGGGAGAAGGGGAAACAGTTGATTATAGACAGCATGTTCAAGGATTTTAGACAGTACACAACACTACACCACAGGCAATCATCTTTAATGTGAGAAATGTTAGGAAAAAAACACAACTTGATGTCAATTTTCTGTATAGAATCTAGTGTTAATTCAACAATTATACATATGTTTAGATATTCATCTGCATAGTCCGTGCCAGAGTTTGCTCAGGATGATTACAATATAAAAAAAAGCAGCAATAAACAAAGTAAAGAATTTAAACACCAGTCACCAGCGCCTTATACAATACCAATATAAGTAAGATACAAACCGGATTCCAAAAAAGTCGGGACACTAAACAAATTGTGAATAAAAACTGAATGCAATGATGTGGGGATGGCAAATGTTAATATTTTATTCAGAATAGAACACAAATCACAGATCAAAAGTTTAAACTGAGAGAATGTATCAATTTAAGGGAAAA
>JAOVVF010000036.1:19773976-19792249 GCA_028565595.1 Duopalatinus emarginatus | reverse complement strand
ATCTCCACATCATTGCATTCAGTTTTTATTCACAATTTGTTTAGTGTCCCAACTTTTTTGGAATCCGGTTTGTACGTTTTGGTAAAAAAAAAAGATAACTAAACTGAAATAGAAAAAGTAGCAAGACAAAATCGCACATAATACTGGCTATAGCATTGAAACAATAATAAAAGGACATTATTGCAGTTGATATTTCATACCATCTAGGAACAAACTTGTCAGATTTAATAAATGAAGTGTGTTTAGAAAGTATAAGGTTCTGAATGTAGTTAACAACAAATACAATGTGTTGCAATTTTAGTTAGTGTGGTTTATAAGGCTTAAACACACAAACTGACTGGAAAATTTTTCAAGGAATGTATATTGCCAGATTTCAGGTACTTTTAATATGTTGTACTACCTTTATCAAGAGAAAAAAATGTTTTACAATGCCTCGCCCTAAACTTATAGTCGATGTACACATGACTAAACAACAGGTTTATACCTGTCACCTGGATGACCTCTCAATGAGTCAGATGGGACTTTATTGTTAGCAATCTGGGTTGTGTACATGCATGGGTGTGTACTGTGTATTATATCTAAAGCCAGGGAAATATGACTGCCTGATTTAGCGTTATCAGCCAGAACACATTGTTGGTTTCTGTTTGTTGTCTTGTTCTTGTTTGATATTAAGTGCACCTTCCTGCAACCTTGATAGAGAAGTGTGTACTAGACAGTCATGCATTTATACATTTGTAATAACTCAGTAATTGCAGATTGTTTCCTCAAGCGAGAAGGAAGACAACCCAAGGACATGAGCTGCATTAAGTTGCAGCTGTCTCCACTGCATTCTGTCTTCTATTTTTGACAGACGAGGCTGCAAATGCATGGCATCCACACATGTCTAAAGGTTTGCAGGCTCGGAACTGGCAAAACTAATGTAAGACTTGCTTTTTGCAATCTAACTGTAATTCTAATAGCGTACACTAGTGCTCGGTCCTGAGTATTGGCACAGTGTTTAATTACAAAGATTTTGCCCCCACCTTGTATTGTCTCAGCCTCTGGATGGAAATGGTTTCTTTAGTCATCCACATAAGACATTTCCTACATGTTGGCCTTGCAAAATTTAGAATGCTTCAAACATTTGTAGAATATAGAATGGTGGACAGCACTGCATCATTTACAATACAATACCCATCCGCACAAGGTGTAATGCTGCAAATATTTGTAGAATTTAGAATGCCGTAACCAGGTCTAGAATGTAGAATGACGCATCCAGCTGTAGAATTTAAAATGTTAAATAAAGCTACAGTTTGCAAACAACAAGTTTAGAATTTAGAGTGGTGTATGCAACTATTGAATTTAGAACCTGGAATGCTGGTGGAAATTGCTGTAGAATTCAGAATTCTGCAACCAGCTACAGGATTTAGAATTTAGAATGTGGCAAACAGCTGCAGAATTTAGAAGGCTGCAAACAACCGCAGAACTTGGAATGCTGCAAACAGTTTTTTAGAATGGATTTTTAGAATTTAGAATGCATAAAACATTTGTAGAATTTAAAATGCTGTAACCAGCTGCAAATTTAAAAAAGCTATAACCAACTGCAGAATTTAGAATGCCAAACAACTGCAGTGTTTAGGACCCTGATAATCCACTCCTAGCATTCTTCTGAAGTTTCAACATCCCAAAGAAAGCTACTACTGTAGCCACAATTATAGTATCCAGAACAGGAGCTTCCATTACACACTGGTACCTGTCTAGATTGTGGTGACCACAGTATCTTTTCTGAGTTCTCTGTAATACCAGGCTCTTTAATATGAGTGAGGAGATGTGTTAAATATCACAGGTCTTCACTGACTTTGCTGCCATAGGGCACCTTCGTTTGTTCATCTTCAGTAACCCCTTGTCATGGCTGTGGTTTATCTAGACCTCAACACTTATAATAAAGTGTTTTCATTAGGTTAATGCTCACGTCACAGTGGTTAATCAGGTATCTGAATACTTATGTACACCCCTGTAACATATTTATTAATGTAATAATTTTGCTGTGCTATGAATGATGAGTATTTTTTCTATCACATTCTAGCATTGGAGCTGTCAAGCCGTTGCTGTAAGACCTAATACTGAAATTATTGACCTTTCACCCAGCTGGAGAGAGGGTATAAAAAGATATGTGTTTAAGGATACTATTACCTGCAGTGAAAAATGACACTACCACAGAGCAGAACAAAACGAAGCAGGATTAAACTGCTAAAAGACCAACAGCAGGTGACCAGGAAAAGGCCTGGGCGAGATAAAAATGCTGAACCATTGCAGTAGATTTGACTCTGGGAAAGGTGTAGCTCTTTCCTCATCTCTTTTTGGACTTGGTCACCCTGGAGTTATGTAACAACTCTTAGCACTAAATTTCGAGCAAGCCTATGTATTTTAGATGTGTCCTGCCAGACATGCTCTCCCCATGTTACACAGAGAGGCTGCTGAAGAATGACCTCATGTTGACTAAGTGTTGTTTGCTTAGTGCTTTTGCATTGTGCACCAAGAGAAAACAGCACAGATGTGGTAATTCAGTATGTTTGGTCATGTGTGAAAGAACCCCAACATGAGTTTGCCCCAAGTGCAACTGTACCATCCATGATGACTTTCCCCTTCCAGGCTGAACTTTTCATATTACCCTTTGCTTTCTACTAGGTAGGGAAAGAGAAGTCTGCGGTATAAGGAGATTATAAGATGTAAGACGATTAGAAAATATAAGAAGATTATAAGATAAGATTTCACCCTAACTGTTGACTGGTGTCAAGGAAGTAAAGGACCTTTTTTTTCTTTTTCTTTTTTTAACAATGTAGTAATTAGACAGAATCCACCCTGAATGACTAGCATCAGGGGTGCCCAAAATTTAATTAGCGGTTTCCTACATAATGCAGTTTGTTACCCAATGTTATTGGTACCAATAGGAATAACCCTTCTGTTCATTTATGCCTAAAGTTACCAGTGCACCGGTGTGTTTTTAATCCTTTAGTCTGTCTAACTCGCTCAGCTGTTGACCTGTACATTCAGCTCAAACACAAGTTTACAAAGCTTGTACTTCCAGACTAATACTTTTATATTTTTCATTGTGTAGACCGCTAACTAACCAAGTTGAAACCCTTATCTTGATGTGCCTGTGATACCAAGAGCAACACTTGGTATTAGTTACAAAGACAAAATAATGTGGCATGCATGTGAAACTAAAGTCTGTTTAGTTTATTTATTGCCAGAAAACACAGCAGGTCCAAACCTCAAATTCTTTGCCAAACTAAATCTAGTACTGATTGTACATTGTGTTAAGCTTTATGTGGAACTCATCATGCAGTTGAACAGGTCACTTTGTGTCCTTGTAACAACCATCAATCTTAACCATTCCCTCACTTCCCTGTACTATGGCAGTGATTCTCAATACAAACAGAATGCATGATCAAAATGCATGGCTAGTGTGCCGCTTATTGTTTCAGATTTTTTGAGAAAAAAGACCATTACTCAATAAGCCCAGAATTCTTGGCAAGTCCACTACAATTAAGTGTTGCAAATGCACCTACTAGGCCTTTAGAGTGACTGTTAATTATATGGTTGAAGGATATAGATGTGGGTTTCCGTTGTACCAGTCTATACGCCATATCGTTATTTGATGCCTGGTGTTTCTGTTACAGGTTGCGCTGCTACTGAAGAGCGCTCATATGGATATGGCACCAAACACCTGCAAGTAGTGTGATCTCCCATGGGGGTGGTTACTACCATGGCCCCAGAGTCCACCCTGCAAACCCAAGCCTTGCCCCCTCCTCCAGGCAAGCCATGCAGCAGCAGCCCTGTCCTTGCACATGGCTTGGAAGTGGATCTCCAACATCGAGGGAAACATTATATGTGTGGCTCAGTGGCTGCTTTTACCAACATCCTCATCACCTTCCCCATTCAGAAGGTGCTGTTCCGCCAACAGCTGCATGGTGTGCGAGCCACTGAGGCAGTACGTCAGCTTCAGAAGGAAGGTTTACGAACCCTGTACCGTGGTCTGCTGCCTCCGCTGTTGCAGAAAACGATTACCGTAGCTCTTATGTTTGGCTTGTATGAGGATTTTTCGAGGCTGCTGTTAGATCATGGTGGCGGTGCTCCTGAAATTCTCACACGCAGCACAGCTGCATTTCTGGCTGGTACAGCTGAGGCAGTCCTGACACCTTTTGAACGTGTCCAGACGCTGCTTCAGGATCACCGGCACGCAGGCCGCTTCCGCAACACGGCGCACGCCTTTGGCACTTTGCTACGTCAGCATGGCGTGAGTGAATGCTACCGTGGCCTGATACCGGTGCTGATGCGCAATGGGCCCAGTAACATGCTCTTCTTTGGACTGCGTGGACCACTTGGGCAACAGCTGCCTGAAGCCCACACCCACGCCGGACACATGCTGAACGACTTTGTGTGCGGAGGGTTGCTGGGAGCTGCACTCGGAGTCCTCTTCTACCCACTGAATGTGGTAAAGTCCCGGGCACAGGCACAAGTTGGAGGTGCGTTCGTGCCCTGCAGCCAGGTGCTCCTGACAGTTTGGAGGGAGAGGGGCAGCAGTGTCGCGATGCTGTTCCGTGGTGCGACTCTCAACTACCACCGCTCATTGCTCTCATGGGGCATCATTAATGCAACATATGAATTGCTGCTTAAAGTCATTTGAGCAGAGAAGAAAAAAGGAAAGATCAAGCAGGAAGCTTGTCATCAAAACTGACAACATTTGTTCTTTGCCATAGCACAGTCTTGGAGCTCAAGGGCACTGCCATTTCTTTTTGTATTCACCTACAGATTTAACAGCGATGTTTATGAAAACGAATGCTAATCCTATTATGTTTCCTAAAAATGAATGTTCGTTCGTATTTGTCAGTGTGACAACCACTGCCTGCTTTTACACTCTAACACGCCCCTCACTGGAAAGTGGCTTAAAGATGGGACTCAAGATTAAGTGTTATATCACTGAACAGCATTTGTCTGTGAAAAACGTGTGTTATTTGTACCAACCCTAATAAAACACACCGATTGTTGCTTGTTTATCTGTATTTTATTTTAGTCATTGTCAGCATTAACAGAAGAATTTTGGAAGGTAATTTCAGCCTTAGTTTACTCTATCAGCAAAGTTTTGTTTGGTGTTTTTAATATTTGCTTTTTTAAGTGTTGCAAGTATAAAAGAAAAGTAATATTGCTCATGAGTGAGGGAAGCTCATAGCCACCATTTTAGCAGTGTGCAAACTGCATGTCTAAAGCAGGCCCTCCTCAAGCTGACTCGGTTTCCGAAAAGGGCAGAAAAAGTGTACTACATACACTATGACCAAAGGTTTGTAGACACCTGCCCATCGCATTCATATGGGCTTTTTGAATATCTCATTCCAGATTTAATACCTATTTGCTCCACTCTTCTGGGAGGGCTTCCCACTAGATTCTAAAGCAAGGATGTGTGGGTTTGCTTAACATGTTTATCTTCCAGGTGCCTTTAATTAAGCACTTATTGAGAGCAGATGGTGATCTGTTAATAATTATTAATCTGACATATTCCTTATTTAACTGCAGTTCTGTATTTTTTGTTTGGTTTCTGGACATAATGATGATTAAACTGTAATAAATTATAACCTGGATCTCCAATGACCTGTGAGTTACTGTCAGCAAACACAGTTTGTTTTTACCTTCCTAGCAATTTTTCCAGGGCTGGCTTTATTAAAACCTTCACCTGGATAAAGTAGCTTCTGAAGATTAATGAAGGAAGTATATAAGCCTAAACACTTCTACCAGTTGTGAATTTCATACCTGATGCTCCATGCATATTTTGACACAAGGTGCTTGAGAGATAAACATGTCACACTGTATCCGAAACTGCATATGCAAATTCAACCATTTATGAAAATTTGGGCATGCAGTTTGCATGATCCAAAACTGGTGGCTTATAGTGTCCTTTATTGGTAAATAGGGATGTAACCTCATATATATATATACCGTATTCAGACTAAACGGGTCATGTGTTTTTAAGTAGATACTAATGCAGATATGAATTGGGGGTGCAAAATGAGTTGGTTGAGATTTAGAGGTGCTTCTGGATCCCGCTGTACACATCAGTTGTTTTTCACTTTCCTGCAAGTGTAAGCGAGAAATAACATAAACATGCAGAATTCATTCAGTCATCTTTGGTAACTGACTCTTAGTAAGGGTGAGAATTGTCAGACAATTTGGATGTTCTCCCTCTGTCCATGCCTTTTTTAAAACTTTGGTTATAGACATAAAGGTGTTGTGTTACATACCTTTTGGTTAACTAAATACACTTCAGGCATTAAATAAAGAATCAAAGGAATAATGCTACACATGTCGAGACTGACAGTACCATTCTGCAAATTTTGTTTCATTTAAAGAAGCAAACCTAACTGAGAATATAGGTAGACAGAATGTTGGTGAGCTGCATTCTGACTAAGAGGAAGACAGGTGTCCTCTTCTCCTGTGGCTATGCGATGTACCAATATGTCCAAAGTCACATGGCACTCGTCCACTTGACCTCCTTCCCAGTGAACTACAGTGGCTGACACTGACAGTAGTGTTGTGTGTAGCAACAGTCACCACTCTTTGATTTGGCAGTGCTTAGAGGAAGGTCATTTTATTGGCTGTTTATAATAAATAATAAACTGGTAAACTTTATAATAATAATGTAGTGAATGCTCGGTGTTGGAGAAAAGTGCTGAGGCTGTTTTTTGTGTTGACACAGAAAGCAGAGTGCCTTTATTTCGTTTGTGCTATAAACGGATAACAGTTTTGTGTTGACAAATCAAACAAAAGCCTGTTTAGTATTCCTTGTATATGTTTTTTAATTTTTGTGTGTCGTCGTCCTGTATGAAATGTTCATCCCTCATCCCCAGAGCTTTTCTTTTTTTTATGCATTACAAACAGCAATTTATCTTCAGGAAACATATATACATATATGCAGTACAACTAAAAATCATAATAACCAATGCACAAAGACACTAAGAGAGACACCCAATATAACATCCAGCATGGAATGCCAGATCAGCTTCTGGTTAAACATTTACTGATTTCATTATATATTAATACAGGTATCTGATTGATTTATTCTGTTTTTACATCTAGTGTTTTGATCATTTTACTGTTAAATAAAAAAGTATGTATCTTAAAAGATGTTGTCTTTCCAGTTAAGTATGGCATTTTTGGTAATGGGAGGTTATATTAATAAGAGATGGTTAAATGCAATGTGAAGTTATTGTAATGTTGTGGTACAGTAAAACAAATGGGGGTCTTGGCTTACACATGACTAGGGATTTTTGGTAAAAGGTCAAAGCCAGAAATGATGAATGTAATCAGGTATAAAGGCTGGGCAGTATCAATGCTGTATATATTACTGTGGCTAAATTTCATGTGGTGTAGTTTTATGGTGGTAATTTTGGATATACGAAAGATTTTATATTGTATTAATACTTTTTTCCCAAGATTATGATTTTTACCAACTGACATTCAATTGTTTGTCTGCGTAACAGTTGGAAGTTTGGAAGTGATCTTAAATTGTACTGTGTTTGGCTTAAATGAGTATAGCTTTATGTAGAAAGGAAAACAATGATCTAACCCAGGCTGGAGGCTGGTTAATGTTGACAACATTAAAGATATAATACTGATTAAATACATGAAATAATACGTTTTTACAAAGTGGTTCAACTTGTGTTTTTTTTAAACATGATTATGATTTTGTCCATAAAAGGAATGCTCTTGATATGTATTTCTTATATTAAATCAATCTTTAACCAAGGTGCACTGGTGTTGATTGTGTATTATACCATTAATTAGTATTAGTATTGTACCATTAATTAGTATGCATGAATTCCTCTAATGTTTGCTGCATGCAGCCACAATATGATTCAGCCACCATGTCTCATCATGGGCATGGTGTTCTTTGTGTAAAAATCTCTCGTTTTTGCCTCAAACATGGCTTTTAGAATTATGCTCAAAGGGCCAAATTGAAGTCCGATCACAGTCAAAATGTGAAATTCAATATAAACATAGCACTGCATTTTCATTCCAAAAGTGCCAAAATGAAAACAATAAATGTAGATTTCCAATTTGAAATGACATGCTAAATTCAATTCGGAAGTGAATATCAATCATCTTGAAGTGCATTCACCTTGAAACTGCACTATTTTTCAAGTTGTGGTGATCTGAACAATGCCAAAGCATACCATAATACAATTACTGTATTGCAGTCCAAAATAATGTGATAATTGTGCCACAATTTTAATTCAAAATTTTTGATTCCAAAAGTCGTTTTATATATTCATATAGTGAGACAATTGCAAGACATGACCACCTTTCCATTGGAAAAACTTGGCCTTGATCCAAGATGGTGGCTTTCAAGATGGTGGCCATGTTTCGGACAAAGCCTAAGAGATTGCCCCCTTCACTCAGTTTAGTTTTAAGACAAATCCCTAATGTTTTAATTAATGTTTAGGGTAACTACATTATTCTAAGTGATTGCAGTGCCATCATTCTGAGGTGGATGGGTTTGCCTTTTAGCTAACAGAATGCTGTGCATAACATAATCAATTCAGGAATAAAATGTTTGTGGTCACATAGTGCATATCAACATTTTATTGCAAAGGTTTGGCAGAGTGCATAAAATAATTGAAAGGGGCATAAATATTTAGAGACTACATATGCAATCTATACCCCCAAAAGATTTTAATGTATGCTGTATGTAATATACACAGATCAGCAATAACATGAAAACCACTGATAGGTGAAGTAAATAACATTGATTCATTGATATATCATTGATCTTTTTACAGTGGCGCCTTTCAAAGAGGTGGGATATATTAGGCAGCAAGTTAATAGTCCCTTTTCACGAAGTTGATGTGTTGGAAGCAGGAAAAATGGGCAAGCATATTGAACTGAGTGACTTTGGCAAGGACAAATTATGATGACTAGGTCAGAGCATCTCTTAAACTGCAGATCGTTTACTGTACTATACAGTGGTTAATAACTAACTAAGTGGTCTAAAGAAGGACAAGTCTCGCTGATGTGCTTGGGGGGTTAATTTCACAGAATATTAAGAGAAGTATCTATTGCTAATGTCTTGGAGACAGATACCGAAGCACATATTTAGAGATTTTTGTGGGGCCCATGCCTAAACACGTCAGAGCTGTTTATGCAGGTTTTTTAACGTTATGGCTCATCGGTGTAGCTGAATAATAGAGATAGAAATAATAGAAATGAATTAAGTAAATAAAAAAAGGGAGTGTATTAGACTAGATTATAGATGACTCACATGTTCATTCATTCATTATTCTGCTCAGCGTTGCCGTGTCTTAAATTCCTAATTTGTTTCTACTGTATTTTGAGAAATAGAAACAAGACAAGAACATATTGAGTTTGGCCAGACTTTTTTCTGTGTATGGTGGACACGTCACCTATATGTCTCTAAAAGCTTAAGCATGTTGGCTTCTCCTAAAAGGTATATTATCTTTATGTCTTTTTCCCTGGCAGATGAGGTAGTGGTTAGGACAGCGTCACCTCATTATATCATGAACAATTCAAATGAAAATAAGGGTCTAGGTTCATACAGGCTTTGGCTTTCACTGTTGGTTGTAATGAGTAAAATACTTCCTATTATGAATACTGTATACATATTGTCCAATGTTATGGCCTCTCATTGAAGCAGACTTTAAACGGAACATGTTTTTGTGACTACAAGATTTGACATATTGCAGCCATCATATGCCTTAATGTGCCACAAAATCCCTTGTGTTATTAAGCAGGTATTCTCACACATTTTGGCCTCAAAAGTCTGCCATATACTGTATATGTACAATGAGCTGTTACCTTTGGAGACAACAGCAAGTTAGGATTTCAAGTACAAATTAAGATATTTCATTGCCCAGTGCTAAATCCGAGAGTTTTTAATTCAGATACACACACCATATTTGGCATCCATTAATTCATGCCATTGTATTCATGAATCTCTGACACACACTTTGCTCTGGTGACCCAGTTTTAAATTCTGTCCACATAACCTCTTCTGACATAATGGACTCAATTACTTAGCTAGAGTATCTCCTGAGGCTGGATGACATCCTTTTGTGGAATCATTCACTTCTGCGACAGAACACAGCCATTCCGGTGGGTGTAGGAATTACAGTAAGTAGAAACAGACACACAAACACACTTCCCAAGAGAGTGTGTACTATGTATGTTTAACTTCCCAGAGATTTCTGCTATCTGTTATTTGACAATATTGGCATGCATTTGCGTAAGTACTGACATGCTATAGTTTTAATTTCATGCCACACCATTAAACAGTATTCTTTACAAGTAGAGTCAGCCTTTAATAGGAGCCCAAGACAAAAAAATAAAAAATAAAAATGCATGCTAGTTTAGAGGTTAGTGATGATTCAAAGGGAAAAAAACACTGCCGTCATGCTATGGGGATATTTTACTTCAATTGTTCTGGCCCACTTGTCCCTTTGTGGAAAGATAACTGCAAAATAATACAGAATTATTCTGCTTCTACACCTTTATGCAATGAGAAAATATTTCTCTTCTAGGTGTGGTCTGTTCTATAATGCCAGAGTTACCCTCCAGAGGGCACAAGGGCTCACTAAATGGTTTAAATCATATTCTATGGCCTTCATACTCACTAAATATTAACAGTGGGTGATTTTGGACTGCCATGTCCTCTTCACCACCATCATCACACTATTTGCGGTTGAATTTTGTACACACCTGATCATCATACTCATTTGTGCTTTATCATCCCATTTCAGATGTAATTCCATTCGCTTCTTGAGAAGGCTTTTAAATTTTGGTGTGTGGCTGTGGGGATTTGTGCTCATTCATCCACAAGAACATTAGCAAAGTCAGGCATTGAAGTCTGTGCGTGGGTGCATTCACCATTCCAATGCATCCTAGAGGAGTTTAGTGGGGTTGAGGTCAGGTTTCTCTGTAGTAGTTCTTTTGCTCTAACTTGGCCTCTTAGACCTTTTCAGGTTATATTGCTTAAGGTCGTCATGGCCAAAAATTCATATTAGTGAACTTTATAATAGTTTATTTTATTGATCTTTTTTTCCTCCTTATATTGAGGTATTTCAGTGTCTTAGCTTTATTAATTACAATTGTTCATATTGTTATTATTATTATTTTGCTACCCTTTTCTTTAATTTGTACTACAGAGTACAGTGCTATCCATTTGCTATGGAAACAATGAGAATTTCCCAGCTGTGGAAAAATAAAGGATTATCTTCATAATTTATATTAGACAGAACATTAAAGCCAAATAATATGCTCCAGTAAAGTGTATAATAAAACAAAACATATAGATGCTTGCATGTTTAGGTACAACTGCAAGAGGAATGCATTAATCATACCATTTTATTTGCAACATATTTATTGTTATAGTTCTATAATTGATTGCCATATAACATGAGACAATCTATAGCTATGCTTCTAGGGAAAGACCATCACCTATCAATAATTTAGCAGCCTACATTAAAGATATTATTAAAACTGAAATTTGACTGATTGGATATGGCAGATAGGAGAGAGAACATGATGCCTGTTGTGTGGTCACATGTAGCTTCATCTACCAGCACTGTTTAGATTATTTTAATTCATTTATTTCTAAGACACATTTTTTTCTAAGACACACATTCATGGTGTGAGTGAGTGAATACATAAAGTGCATTCAACATTAAAATCTGGAAGACGGTCACAGAAAAAAAAAAAAAAAATTACCAGCAGATTCCATTCAATTTCATCCTTTAATTATTGATACAGTAGTAGGAATGCAAAATGACTTCACGATTGTCCCTTCATTATTCAGACAATTTCATTACTCAGAGCTAGTCTGGGTTTATATATGTGGACTCAGAATGCAAGCTATCCGCATACACATTATTTAGTACATTTTCTTATTTTTATTTGCTACAATTCTAAAAAAAACCAAAAAAAACAATAGTTACAGGACCATTTGAGGTTGTCCTCATTCAGGTAGTTTGATATGGCTGATAGACATCACTGTCAGTGTAACATTTAGTGTCAACTTGTGCTGGCGTGCTGGAACAAATTTTTAAAAAGTGTTCATAGATAACAAGACCACAAATGTAATACTGAGTCAGCATTAGAAAACTCCTTTCTGCATTTCCCTACTTTATGCTACTCGTATGACTTGTTGCCTCAAACTTTGTAACGTGTAACTTGACTGTTTGACATATTGTGTGGTTTGAGATGTGTTAAGATTGTGATGTCTGGAAGCTCTCCTCTAATGTAAATCATTTTAGTTAAACCATATTATGTTCGTAATTGATCACTTACAAGTGCAACAAGCTTTAAGGACTAGGTTAAATAATCTGTTAGTCATCTTCCAGAAGTGACAGTTTGCACAGATTCAGAACAGGCTCACTCATGCAGATCCAAACTTCACACACTTTTCCCTTATATAAAAGAATGAATGGATGAATGAATGAATGCTACCAGTGACCATACAGAGCTTTACTCGTCTCTGAAGATATCACATTTTATGACACAATGAATTTTGGATATACTTAATAAAATGCTAACTCGATTTTGGGCTGTCTACTGAAGAACTATTGAAACACTAGTACTAGTATCTGGCAAAATTTTACCCCCCCCCCCCAATTATCAGAAGGCAAATTAGGACCCAGGTTGCAATTGCATAAGTACTTAATTTGACCTTGATCCAAAATATTTTCTAGTACTTCTAGATCAAGAATAAGGCTTAGGTTTGTTTGGGAAGCCCCATTATCAAAACAGTTTTGATCAGATATGAGCAATGTTCAATACAAAAACTTTGACAACTATGAATTAGTGACACTTGCATAGTAATAAAAAAAGTAAAAACAGTGGAGTTTGACTAGTGCTAGAAATGAACGGTCACAATGACAGAGCACCTCGTGCTGTATCATCTTTGGATAAAAACTGATCGCTACCCATTAATAGTATTTTAACTTACCAGTGGAAAAAAAAACGTTATTGTTCATACTGACATATAAATATAAAATTAAACACTTTCAAACTTCTCTCAACATCCATCCTATCCAGCTTTCAAACGAAAAGAAAGAAGACAAACTTTGGAAAGTGAGTTGATAAATTACTGCACACGATTCAAATATTACTGAGTGTTTTATACATCCTTTTTAGCATCTATTATATGTACACATCAGGAGTAGACAGGAGAAAGGGAGTTGGTGTCTGCTTAGTCCATCTTATGAAGTACCATGCCTAAATCAGTGAAGAGCAGTACAAAAAAAATACAGACACTGGACACATAACACTGTCTATTTCTTTCAGGTTTCACTAGTTATTAGACCAAGAGGTAGGACTTTACATACAACAGAACAAAAATGTAGGTATAGGTTATTATCCACGGTGCGTACACATAGTATGTAAAAATAAATAAGTACTTGAATACATACTTAAAGAAATAAGATATTGTTAGAAAATAGCTACTGTGTGTGTATCAGTAAAACCATATCCCATTTAAAGTTCATAAGGAGACTTGGCAAGACCAACAGTTTTAGAGGACAAAGGTTCTACTTTTTTGGTAGACTTATTTGCCTGTTGATGAGTTTGACTGAGATTTTGTGTAATTGTGTGTGTACACGGCACTTACTTTTATTTCATGTGTGCCAGCACACATTCAAAGTCTTTAAATCCAAAGAAAAGGATTCTCGTTCTCTTTTCAGGTCCTTTGCTCTCTTTGAGTCAAAAGTTCCAAGTTCAGAAGTTCAGGGGTAAATGTCTATTGTCTGTGTCTGGAGTGTGTGTCCTGAAGAGCTGTGTTAGAGAGAAGACTGTGGAGATGAGAACCGTGCACTGTTTAGCTAACAACCTGACACCCTCACCCTCTCTGGCTGCTTCTACAGCTATCACGAACTCCTTGTACAGACACACGATTTCCTGAAGCTTTCTTAGAGCCTCTGTGCCATCAATATCACCATGGCAACTTCCACAGTCTGAACAGGACACTTGAAGGCAAGCTGCTGCTAGATGCACCAAAGCTCCGAAGCTATTGCCCAACGAGATAAGGGCATCATCTGGTGCCCAGCCAACTCGTGTGGCCCGCTGACATCCCGAGGCCAGCCTCCGTGCCTCAGCCTGCACTAAACAGCGCTCTGTTTCAGAAAAGGAATTGCCATTCATACCACTAGCCGTTTGACACAGCCCCTTCTGGCCTGGAGGATTTATTGCAGTCTCACCGTTCTTAAGTACCAGCAGAAGCTCATCAATATCTTTGTGCAGGGCTGTGTAGCCCCCCTTAAGCCCAGTACCTTTAAGGCCTGTTACATATCGTCTTTCTTGAAGATCCCGTAGTGGATTGTCCAGCGGGTTGTAACCCAGGGGTCTAGGCCGGGACGGTGTAAAGAGAGGACTAAGTTCAGAAGAGGTTGAAAGGGGGTGAGGTGAGTCTCGTAGCAGGGACAGGATGTTGGAAGAAGGGGCAGAGGATGGTGCAATGGAGATCTGGGGTGGTTTGTTGACTCGTTTCTGACGTGAGAACTCGTATACCGTCAGATCATCGTCGAAACCACACAAATCCTCAGAATCCCCACTAAAGCAATTGGCATAAACTGTATGGCAACCACATGCATCACGGTGGGGTGTACCAGTGCTAGATGGAGGGGATGGCATTTCCAGATTATCCTTTGTACCAGTGTTTATTTGAGACTTGGGCTGTTCAGACCTGCATGTTCCTAAGCGTGAGAAAAGTTCAGCAGAGTTTTGTAACCCATTCTGTCTTGGGTCTGGAAGACCAGACAATGAAGTTTTCCCAGTTGTGTCTTTTACATGCGAGGCCACTTCTTTTGGCCCATCTTTGAGTTTTACAACAACTACCTCTGCATCTTTTTCCTTCCAATAATTCAAAGCCGGTACTGAAGTGGATTTCGGAGATTCATTTTTGGAGTCCTTGAAATCAGCTGCATCTTTAGTTGCTTTAGTGTCTGCTAATTTATCACTGCTGAGTGCTACTGTCCCCAAAATTTCCTGGGACCGGGTGAGGTACCATGGCATGTCCTGGATCTTTCCACGTAGTGCTGAAGCAGGTAGACGCCCAGAAGAACTTCTGTTGCTAAAACTCCTTCCAATCCCGAAGGGATCTTTGGGGTCCATGCTTACAGAACCTCTTATAGCCACAGATGGGGGTGGAGTTGCTGTCAGAGCTGAAGTGCTGGTTACTGTGACTGCAGTATTCTCATTCTTTATTTGGCATTTAAGATTCTCATGGCTTAAAGAGACCCCTTTAGTCATAGGAAGGCCTGGGGTGGCCCCATTTCGCTGGGACCAGGTTCGCAAAGAAATTCCATTTGATGGGATCTTATCTTCAGTATTCAGAGCTAGACCAGGTAGTGACTGAGAATCCTGGGATTTGGGTTTGTCAGGTTCTGGGGGTTTTGCAAAATCTTCTTCTGTCTTGGGCTGTAGATGAGGCAGTGATTGAGGTTCTTCTGTTTTGTCTTCTTTACCCATTTCATCTTTTTTAGATTCTATAGGTTTTGTGAAATTTTGATTATCATTCACATTGAGAAGTGTTGCAGGATCCACTGTGGTTGGTAACTGGGATTTAGTTTGCCGCACCGCTGTGATTAAGGGGGAAGACCGTGGTGGACCAGCTGTAGTAACAGGCTTAAACTCCATAGTGTCTGGCTCCATTTCCAAAAGCTCAGATGACATGTGAGCATTACGACTAGAAATATCTCCATTACACTGTTGGCCTGTCTTCTCTGGGATGTGGTTATTTGTGATAGACTTAGGTTCAAGCATGGTTGGTTGAGGAA
Organism: Duopalatinus emarginatus; assembly: GCA_028565595.1. NCBI lineage: Eukaryota > Metazoa > Chordata > Actinopteri > Siluriformes > Pimelodidae > Duopalatinus > Duopalatinus emarginatus. The sequence continues at coordinate 19,776,434 of JAOVVF010000036.1, read as the reverse complement.
GCAAAATCACTGATGGCTGGTGACCCTCCAGCTCTATATTATCAGGAATATTTTTTGCAGAAGCGAGTTCTTTAAAAAGGGCATCCTTTTGGTTGTTTCTGCTAATAGGTAAAGAATTGTCATTCAGTGATTTGTCCAGTTGACTCTGTATCTTGGATGCTGCTGTTTTCTCCACATTGGTCTTTGCATCGTTCTGTTTAAGAGCATGTTCCATTCCATTCGCATTTATTTTCTTCTCTGGAATAACAAGAGAAAGAAACAAAGCAGGGATAAATACTAAGAAAAAGTTCTGTTTACAACAAAATACACATCGTTTACAAACACATATTATAAAGAAGCTCACTGACCTGCAAGTTGTTCCAAGATTGGTGGAGTGAGACGATCCTGTGCATCAAAGAACTCATCTTCTGAATCTGACCCACTGTTTCTGGTGTCCTTTGCTATTTCCGAAACTCTGGATGCTGATCTTAGCGGTGGAGGTGGAGGTTGAACTTTTGGTCTGGACAAAGGCCCTTTAGACTTCCCTTCCTCTTTCTGGTGGAGGTTAGAATTTCTCAGATCTTTCTTACATGATGGATGACTACGGATCCTTGCTAAAAGTGCTTGGACATTGAAGCCAGCTACTGTGGATTTTATGCTGTTACTACTACCGGAAGCCAACACAGCATCAATGTCTGCAGGTGTATAATTTTTGTTTTCATCTTTATTAATCTCTTCCAAATCACTTAGAGCATCATCACTTGCTTCAGGTGGGCTTGGTAAGGAGTCAGACAGTTGGGAGAGGTCACTGTATCGTAAACCGCTGTGCTTATCATACAGCAAGTTAGAGGGGAGGTTTAGTTTCTCTTTCTGGTTCAGTTGTTCAGGGATCTCTAGCAGGTATGGATAGTGGACATCCAGGCCAGAGGCCCCAGCAGTCTGTCCTAATTTGGGCATCTCCTCCTGAAAACTGTTCAAACGAGCAGGCCAAGTTGAAGATACTTTGCTAATATCCTCAAGAGTGTTAAGTGAGTTACTGGACAGACTAGAGAAGCTGCTGTTGACCCTTGGGTCTGTGTACCATCCTGTTTCAAGAAGTGCATCTACTCTTGCTGCATAGTCCTCATCCTCAATAGAGCCACTTGTTCCTTCTAGAGCACCTTTTACTACATTTTCCTCTTCGTCTGTCTGGGTCACAATTACCCTTACTAATTCTGCTTGGGCATCTCCTTTCTCTTCATCCTTCTCATCGTCTCTGTCCTCATTTGTTTGGGTTGAGACAGTGTCCTCAGAGACTGGTGTGTCTAGCAAATTGTCCATTGAGTAGTCCTCATCTGAGCTCTCCTCTGAGTCACTGCCACAGCGGAATCCAAAGCCTAGGGGATTATATTACAGTGTTAATAACCAGACACTTAAGCATAAGAAATTGTGGAAATAATTAATCTTTTACCTTCTTCTAAAGGGATACGCCGTATTTTGGGGCGAGGGCCCCAGCGGAACACGTTCATATTGGGATCCACTAACAATTTGCAGTAGCCTGCCAGCAGACATGCCAAGTCCTTAGCGGCTACAGAATCCATGAGCAAGGCCAGGGGCTGTACATAGAGCGCGAATGAGAGAGAATAACAGACATACTGTGACATACTGTTTGTATCGTATGACTACTTGCTCTGAAAGCATACTTTAAATATGTGAGATAAGTTCATACAACACGAAATAGAATATAAATGGAAGTACGCCATGAAGTACTTAAGCTTTTTTGTTACGATTCTGTAAGAAAACCTATATGTTTACGCACCTGGATATCATGTAGATAGATCTTTAGCATGCTGACCCTGTCTGACTCTGAAAGCACTTCAACGCGGCTGATATAATGGAAGTCTATAATAGTCGAGATCATGTTCAGCTTGTGGTTTAGTATCTGACTGACACCAAATCGTGCTCCCACCAACAAACTCACCAACGACTCCCGGTCCTGCAGCTGAAATACACAGGCATAAACACACCCCTATTATCATCCTTGCTCATACACTGAATGTCTGCCAAGTAAAGCAGAAATATACTACTAAGAATCTCAAAAATAAGGATAAGGGTCTTTGTCTGTTATTATTTTTTGTCACATAAAATTAACAGTAGCTGACAGATGTGTGAAAACAAAAATAAACCTCCAGTAGGTTTAATTTATTCTTTCATCAGGGAGTAACAAGGTGCTCTCACCAGCATGGTGGCATTGTAGCTTCTCCCACTAAATGATATCAGTTCTGCCATCTGAGTTAGATATGCTAACCTGGCCTGAGGCACTGAGATGATCTGAGAGATAGAGAAAGGGAAAAAAGAGACAGAGAAAGAAGGGACAGTTGAAATAATAGACGTGAGAATAATTGTTTTATGGTAAGCATCATACAAACCCAGCCCAAACATTTAAAACACAAACCAAAGTCTTTCGTATTTAACACCACATTTTGTTCTAACACACATA
>JAOVVF010000036.1:19702099-19725806 GCA_028565595.1 Duopalatinus emarginatus | reverse complement strand
AGCATTTTATTTGGCACATGTGTATTTGCAGCTGGAAGAAATATACAGTGGAATGTAAAAAATAAAAGTAAACCTGAAATAAGTAAAAAACAAGATGGGTAGTGTAATATTTTTATTACATGATATTTGTTATTCTGCTTTTTTTTTTGATTATTATTATTTTGCACACACACACACACACACACACACACACACACACACACATGTATATATATATATATATATATATATATATATACTGTACATGTGGAGTGAGTGTCACTTAATCTGCAGTATCATACATAATGTCTTTGTTTATATATGCAGGTCGGGTGTCAGGCTGCTGTTGTATTAGTGTGAACAGTACCACCGCTGTTTCCAGTGCAAGGGATAAACCAACAACTGTGGCGAGAGCAACATCTGGAAGGAGTCCCACTACATCTCAGGCTCTCATCTGATGATTTATCCTCCTTTAGCTCTAGAATAACTAAAAATACTTGAACTGCTGGCATGTTTGAATGTGGCTGTATCTGTTTGAGATCTGATGCTGAACCCTGTGCTGTGTCATTTCTTAACATTAAAAGTCATAAAGATATAAATGTCCTGCTATAGATGTAGTTCTTTAATGGCCCAGAAGTTACAAAGTAAAAAAAAACTGTGGCATATTTACTTAACACTTTATTACAAGAATCACAAAAAGCATTTATTAATAATGAACTAATACTAAATTAATACATACACTAATTCCTGCAACTTTAGGAAATAATAAGTCTGTTCTTAATAAGTCTGTTCACTGCTCCCTGGTGTGAAAGTGAAAGTGAAAGTGAGTGAATGTGAGTTACTCTTTTGACCACTGTGCAGTGAAACACACATACAAACAAATGAACACTAGGGGGCAGTGAGCACACATGCACACAGCAGTGGGAAGCCCCTTTATACACTATGCCTGGGGAGCAGTTGAAAGGTTAAGTGCCTTGCGTGTATGTTCACTAGTGTGTGTTTCACCGAATGGTTTAAATGTGGATGTTAAATTCTTCTGTGTGCAAGCTCAGTAGGCTAATCACTTCACTTTCCCATCCTCATCCTGGCCTCTTAGTTCCAGTGAAGGAAAGCGGTAATACATACAGCAATATATTCTGGCCAGCTATCAGCTGCCAAAACTATGGTTATAGTATATATAGATATAAACTTGATTATACTTTAAAAAATTGCTTACTGTATATGCAAGCATGCAGACTCCAAATTGCTTCTAGGTGAATGTGTGAATGTGTATGTGTGTGTGTGTGTGTGGTGAACTGCAACACAACAGCACCCTCAAGTCCAGGGTTCCTGGAATAGGCTCTGGATTAACTGCAACCCTGAGCAGAATAAGCAGTTAGTGAAGATGAATATTATAACAGACGGCTTTTTGGCTTAGCCTATATATCATTTGTAACATTCATAAATAAATTAATATGCATCATGTTTTTTTAAAACCACTTTATGTAACTACATAAAAAAATGCTTAACAGTGAGAATAGTACAGATTAGTAAGTCTAACATGTTTGCAGTCATTCCAGTGATGCACAGAATCCAGATGGAGAGTAGGAAGTGAAAAGCAGGATGGACAACATGGAGGAAAGCACATACTGTGCAAGATTATGTGACATTGTGAACGAAAGGTATAAATGTATGTTAGACTGAATTGAAAGACAGGCAGTGGATATGAGCAACTACCTATTCCTCCAGACACCCTTCTACTCAAAAAAAACAAAAGAAACCTAATTATAAGCCTACCAACCATGGCGTAGAAATGCTTTAACTAATAACCAAAGATTTTGTGGGTTTTAGGCATTGTCATTCTTCTTCCACAAGGTGTCACCCTTGATATTGATGATGCAGCAGGAGAGGAGAAGAGGAGAGAACCTCATTACCATGGCAACATGGCAACCCACTCATAGGCCTACTAAGTAGGTCCCTGTGAAAATTGCCTAGATAAAAAAAAATCAAATAAAATGTATCTGCCCAAGCTTTTATGCATGATGGCTTTTAGCAGATACATGCATTTCTGAAAGCAATGTCTGCCTATTAATTTTCTGGCTACAATGTAGGTGTGCTTTAACCACATGTAGCATGCATTAAGGGTGTTTACTGGATTTATTTTGGAGTGATGTACTGTGTGTACATCTGTGTGTGTGTGTGTGTGTGTGTGTGTCTCTCTGTGTATGAATCTTCACTCCGAAACGTGGGATCAGTAAACACTCAAAGCCTATTTTTCATACTGAGCAAAGTTAATCTCCCATTTATGCAGCTTCCATAAAATAACTGCTTAGGAGCAACGTGTAAACAGGTGCAAAGGAAACAAAATGGATCATCCAAGCAATCAGGACAAGGAGAGATGTTTCTATGCCTGTCACATATTTTGCATTAAGATGCAAAGCAAGCCTTACATTCAGGAATTCAGCCTGTTGCTACAACAAAATATCAAACAGCATTTGGGTGGAAATATGTAGCCTCTACAGCCCTGTTGTGCTATAACCTCTTCAGTGAACATGTGATTTGAATAGGGTGTCGCGTCGCCATGTGAATTATTCATTAGTGCTGACTAGTTGGAGATGGCTCATGTTTATGTACATAAGATTTTTGTGGGGTTTTCTTGTCTTTATGTGTTTAAGAACATAACTGGGTGAAATTTTTCGCAATATGTTCCAGTTCCAAATATGTTTTTTAATGAAGACTGTTAGATGCAGTGTTGCAGAATTATTAACTGATGGTTGATAACCAACTTGGATGCATTTTGTTTTCATGCAGCACATGCTGCCTTCTAACAGAGTCAGGAAATTATATGATATGATGCAGTGTTTAAAATAAATACTGCTGTCACACAGCCATCTTCTTGTGCACATGTGAGAGTACAAATATTCCATATGGAGCTATCTGCTTAACAACTTTTCATACAGTTGCAGTTACAGTCCTCCAAAACAGACTCCAATCTTTTCTTTCTAGTCTTAGAGAATACTAGTGAACTCCATTGAGTTCACTGCTAGCTTTGGGATCTGGGAGGAAATCTCATAATGTCAATGCAGTTGTACTCTCTCTCCTCATCATCTGAAAACATTTTCATTGCTGACATTCACTACTGACTGACTCTGACCTTGCTGTGATAGCCACCTTCGAAATGATGTTTGCTTGAGTAGAACTGGAGTGGCTTTTTTTTCCACACAGTATCAGTCAACTGATCAACATCTTACTCCAGACATTGGGACACAATTCCAGGGTCACTCTTTGGATCGGCTTTCACAGAGGCCATGGAAATGAGTATGCAGATTTCCGACTAACAAAACAAACATGAAATCTTTAGGTCACCTCACACCAGGCCTAGGCAGAAAGAGTCACATGTCAGGCTGCTAGCAGGGAGCAAGTGCACCTTCTGTTCAGCCCATGGGTTAGGCCTTAAACAACAATGACCCCACTACTAAAAGGCTCCACAGAACATGAAGGGTTGAGGCTGATTTTGGGCAATTTACAGCCAAAGACATGTACATATGGAAGTGACTATATTTGGTTAGTGAGTCAGTGGGGTGTCACAGGAATACAAACTCTGACACACAATGTTTGTTCCCTCAGAGAAGCAACTAAGAAGATGAACCTCAAAGTTTAACAGTTTGTACTAAACTCAATTCAATTCAACATGCTTTCTTATTCAGATGGTTGATAGTTTCTGTTCATTTCTAGATTTGGGAGAATTGGTTCCTCTATTACTTATCTTCTATTATTCTCTAATGTTGTCAGACATAATTGATGTTGAACAACAGGACTTTACATGAAGGATCTGCAAACACTTATTACTCCCATTGGCCCAGAAGATATATGCTTCTTGTGTTTTGCCTTCCAAGAACAAAGACTCCAACTTTAACTTCTTAATAGTCACTACAGATGGCTCTCTCAATGGGTGGGGACAGTGTGGTTCCACAGGGACACAGGGGTGTGAAACTCTCCCTGTGAGAGCAGGGGTTTAAGAGCAGAACATGTCAACTGAGGAAGGTGTATAAAATTTGTCTTACTAATTCTAAGATGTCATAACATTCTAGTCTGCTCAGATAACATTGTGACCCTCAGATACATTAATCATTAAGGTGGCAGAAGGCTAGGCAGTACTCTTTAACTTGCATGGGAAGTAAGCCTTACTAAAAGTAACCCAAGGCTTACTTAAGTGCAGTGAAAATGATTTTGTTATAACAGAGTGTAGAGCCAAGGAAGTGTCCTCTATCCCCTAAGTGATGTTTAGCAATATGCATGTAGAACTTCTGCTGAAGTCAACTTAGTGCAAATTGTGTTTCTCTTGAGAGGAGCTGAACAGTCCACTAAGAAAAAATGCACTGGCCCATAGTTGGTCTCATCATCCACTGTTAAGCAGATGTGTCAGTGGTCAGGGGCAGGTGTGTGTAGTACCCATTGAAGTGTGTCACAGCACAGTGGGTGTTGTCTTTCACAAACCTATTTTGTGTGCAGTACTCATTGCAGAATGTCACAGCTGGGTGTTGTGTCTCACAAATGTATTTCTTTCTAAAAAGATTGACACCCCATTCACCACAACTCCTTCAAGAGCCCATTGCAGGACATTTGGTTCTCAAGCACCTACCTCTTTTTCTTGCAATAGCAAGGCTGGGATTTTGGCATAGCTGAGGTTTGTTTTATTTGTTTGTCTGTTTGTGTTGTTTTTTGCCTGTTCAAGATTTTCAACAATAAAAAATTTAAACGGTATGGTAAAATGTTCATTTGTCTGCCATCTATAAGCTAAAGAGTAAAGTTGCTGGTAGCCATGGTCTTGTTACATCATCTGTTTGCACATGTTCTCCATCTTTAAATGAAGGACCGATTAGCCAATAGAAATAAAGTGCCCAACCACCAGCTTATGTGTGCCTTGCATTTTAATAAATAGCAAACTCTTCAAAGCTTTGGAATTGTGAGTTTGTTACTAGTTTGAGTTTCCTTACTACATTCTCTTTGAATATTGTAGCTGTAGTTTAGATGGTTACACCTCTTGATCCATGTGCCCCTACACAGCCCTGTAAGGTCCAAAGTATGCCCTGTTTCAGTGTAATATGGAGGGCGTCTTTAATTTTCCAAATAACGGATGATTCTGTATTTTACAGGATGGCTGGCAACCCTACTATTTACTATTCACACAATATTTTCTCAATGATATTTGTGCATCTATACCTATACCACTACAGATTTAAATGCATTTTAGTGAAATATGTATAGGGTTTAATTTTATCCTATAACCAAATGACAAGGGTTTTTGCCTGCGTAGCTTTACTTATTAAAACCATATTCCTCAGTTGTGCATATTAGAAGCTGCTATGTGCTAGGGCCCACGCAAGTTTTTCAGAATGATGAAACAACTTGCATTCAGCCCCATGGCCTCGTTAATTTCCCAGAGAGATCAGAAAGCCTGATGGAGGCACATTTGCAAAGACAAACTACAGAGTAGGATATTCATCAGGCTTCAACTGACAGGCCTGATTCAATGCCCAAATTAATCACCACCAAGCTAAACACTTAGATGTTATTAAAATTATGAATGTTTTGAAGATTAGGAGCTGGATTTGCAGTCAGAGCAATAAGTAATTCCACACTCCTTAGATGGCTGCTTCAGAACAATACTTAAGTGCACAATAAACATGACTTTGGCCCAGGCATGGTAGCAGCTGGCAGACACAGAAGTACAGTAAGCCATAAACTTGGCTCCCAGTGTGAACAGCTCTTTGTGGCGCTTTAGTTGCCAGTGATGGAAAAGGGATGATTCATGCCAGGCACATCAGCAGAGATGATTGGAGCTTAGGGAGTGAATCTAAAGTGGTGTAATAATCAGTGTGCCATTCATGGCTTCATGTGTTGGAGCAGAAAATCCATCTCTGAGATGTTTGCCTATATGTGAATCCAGAATGGGGGACATTTTTCCCCTACTGCATCTATTTTATGAGGTTTATTTGTACTAAAGTCACTATGCTGCTCAGTAATTTGGAGATATTATTGTGGCCATCTGGAGTTGAAATCGCTAGCAAATACCTGTTGTAAAACATGTCCAGTTAGAAAGGAACTCTACTTTAAAGGATCTTTAAAAGATTGGCTTGAAACAAAATGTTTCTTCCATTTGTCTTACTATTTAATACACCTGTTTATTGAAACTCCTTCAGGATTCAATTTGACCTTATCTAAAAACCTGTTCCACAGAAAGCTTTTGTTATTAGATTGCTCCAATTACTCTTTAACCATAGTCAGGAAGAAAAGTGGGACCTAACTTTAGATACGAAGTGTTGAAAAATATCAGGTACCATCAGATGGCTGCTCTCTCTAGTGAACCTGGAGAATGAGTGAAAACCTTGTGTGGGTGGCGAGAAAGTGCTAGAAATATATAGCCAAGAAAGAGATTCTTTGGACTTTTATGTGAAACCCAAAGGGCACCCTGAGTAATGTACCACATGATTACCACACTGTAATTCCTGTGGAGGTTATTTATTGATGTGTTCGACTGGTGTATTGGTGTGATCTATGCTTAGAAATATACCTTAATTGAACAACTGTTGTCACGTGGTATTAAAAAGTCATTATGAAACAGTTTAAGTAACAGAGATGGTGCAACGGCATGGTTCAGCTTCTTTCCTCTTGGCCTATGAACATTTTAATGTTATTTTGCAAGTACATATTCTCCTTATTAATTTGCAAACTAAGTATAATATAATTGTCTTGACCTCTTTTGCATACTTTTTTACCATAGTGAATTATTTCAGTTCCTGAGGTGTGTACTTAATAAAGGACACTCCCTTTTTTATTTCTAAAACTGCCAGAATCACACTTTTTAATTGAAACTTTTTGAGGAAAAAATATGTTTTTGTTACACAGACAAATTCAGTTACAAAGCACACATTTGTTTATTTTCATTCATTATTTTCATTCATTTTATTAATGTTTTTTATGGGCATAGAGTGTTTTAGTAAACTGTGACGTTTGGATGCTGTCTCCCCCCCCCCCCCCCCCCCCCTCCCTTGCACCCTGCACAACATAGATTTTCTTTATCCATTACATAAAAGAGCATACCTAATACTTTGTATTCTCTTCTCTAACTATTCTATTCTCTATTTACTTCCCACTCTATTGAGCTACCCCTGATATGGCTAAGACACTACAGTATAGCAGTGGTATGCTTGGGGTTTGGTTAACTGATTTATCAACAATATTAAACAAAATTATTTATATTTATATAGCAACATTTCTTTCTCTTGTCATCTCAGGAAGTTTCTTGCCACTGTTGCCACCAGCTTGCTTATCAGGGATAAAACGTATAATCCAGATCTTATATTTCTGTAAAGCTGCTTTGGGACAATGTCTATAGTTAAAAGTGAAATACAAGTAAAACTGAATTTAATTGAACTTTATGTTAAGCTAGTTAGCTTTATTACAATTATTGACTATATTAATAAAACTATTAGATACTATTATTTAACTGCTGTTAGGAAATTTCAGAGAATATAATAATTCACATTTACTCACTCATTTATGCCTGTGGAAAATATGTCTAATTTACTGGTAATTATTATATGCAAGTGTTACCTATAGTAAAATACAATATAGTTTCATAATAGAAGTTTAAAAAAGTATAGAAGTGAAAAGTTATCCACAACCCTCAGGTCTTTTCATAACAGCACAGTACTTTATAACACTGGGAATTATGTTTATTTATATTCATGTATTACTGCATTTGTATGAAAAAGAATATGTAGAGATGTTCCTAGGCCATTTTAATACACTGAGGTGCCAGAAAAACTGGTACAGACTGTAAAAAAATCTCTGTAATCTCTGGTTTGTTTAGCTGGCATTCTATGGGACCGTTGGAACATCTACAAATGTCTCTGACGGATGAACCCTATGTGTGGCTCCTTTCTGCATTCATTCTTATGGCTTTGGCCTCTTCCAACCGGACTTCCACACACTAGAGACTAGAGAAATTATGATTAGAGGAACACTCATCTTTGGGAGTTTGGGGTTTTGCCATTCCCACCACAGATGTGTGCCAAGTCACCAGATCACAAGATTACTGAACACATTTGGGGTCCCATGCAATGCGTTGGGGAACACAGAAATCCTACACCTCAGAATACAACAGAATCACGGACCAGTGTGGTATTCATTGCCTACAGAATATTTCTGTATTTCTGTAGTCCTGTGCTCCCGTGGGGTACCTAACAAATAATAGACTAGTGTACCAGTTTTTCTCAGACACTTAAATTATTCGTTTTCTTTCTTTTTTTTACTACTACAGCAACAACTACTACTACTTCTACTACTACTACTAATAATAATAACATTGTACACACACACACACACACACACACACACACACACTTAGTAAGGCCGAAATTCATACATAAGTAGAAGCATCTCTTTCTCTAAGTGGTCTGCCAGAGGTGTTTCATTATAATACAATCAAGTCTAATAGGAAATGTTGCCAGTGTTTTCTGATTACTGCTGAGCCTTTTCCATTTTCTCACTGATTACCATCTTGGCATCTACACAGCAAAGCCAGTTTACAAAGTTTTCCTTCTGGCATATGGCTCATATGATAATAGGTTTTTGTATTAACTATGGTTTTAAAATTTTATTCTGTGCTTATACTGAAAAAAAAGAAGCTCAGTGAATGGAAACGTATGATCTGAATTGTTGAATCATTAACCATACTTGTATAATAACCAGGACTACAGAGTACTCTATACATTTTAGAGTTGAATCTTGTTTGTATTGCTTCTTACAAATGATTATTTTTAATAATAATGTATTATTCATAACATTATTATTATTATTATTATTATTATTATTATTATTATTATTATTATTATTATTATTATTATTATTATTATATTAAATAATTATAACTTATTATCAATAATACATTTATTTAGTATTTATTATTTGTGCACTCAAGCACACCCCATACTCTCACAGCTGGTTGTTCCACGCTGTGACAGCCCGAACCATACATGCATGAGCAAATGTGCACACGTGTCAATATTTAATGGCTCTAGTATGCTGTAGCACTCGCATAACTTCTGTTTATGTTTGTAAACACAGTTTAAAGCGCTAAACAAAACATGGAAATGTGTTATCCAATTTATGGATAATATGAGCTCTGCAGTTTGTATTAATTCAGTTTTAGTACTGTGGTCTGTGTGTTCATGAAAATGGGTACAATATGAGGTGTTTAAGTCACTTTTTAATTGCAGATTCATTGTTAATGTAATATCTTAAGTTTTAATGTATTGGCCACGTTACATCCACAAACTTAATTTTACTTTTTTAGGATTGTATGTGATAGATCAACACACTGTGGCAAGCAATTATAAAGTAAAATGGAAATTGAAACACATTCTCACAATAAAACAGTGACAGAATCATGCTGTGGTTATGAATCTGTGCTTTGCTCAGCGCTTTAAATGGAAATGCTACGGTGTACTAGTGCCATAAAATGTTGACACATGTGCAAAACATCTGCCCGATCCCTACCTTGGCATTTGATTGTGCATGTTTGTTACACATCAAGCAAAGTGTACTGCACTTGAGTCCACCCAGTGGTCAATAATAACAAAGTTATCAATAGACATTTGACATATAGGCATACCCATACATCATCACAACATCACAGACTTAGCAGTATACAAAATGGTGTACTATTGATATCTACCCACCAAGGAATTCAGAGCCTTAACTAAGGAAATAAATTGTGCTCTGTAACAGATTTACCTTGTTGCAGCCTAACCCAGGACATTGTGTAATTGTTTTTGCTGGTGGTATGTCAAATGGACATACCTCATGGTTATTAGTGACAGGCTCAAGCCTGAAAGGCTACAGGAAGCTTAAATGTCTCTCTGCCATTCTGTTGTTTTCCTGTAAGAGAAACTCACTGGCTCTATTTGAGTCCTGCCAAGCAGGCCATGAACTAATCTAACCAATTCCAGACATCACTGACAGGTGAGGTAAGGCCAATACCAATCTTCTGCTCTAGTTAATAGACTGTGTGTGTATGTGTGTGTGCTTAAGTGATTTGTACATTGTATTTTGTGTTGTAATTGAATTCTTATTACCAGAAAATAATCTTTTTTTTTTGCGGGGAGGGGGGGGGGTATTGGGGCAGAAAGTGTGTACATCTGCTATACTTGTATAAGGGCGGGTGTATGTGTGTGCATGCATGTCTTGTTTTCCCATTTTGAATCGTTGCTCAGGGGAATCCTTCCACCCCAATCTCTATGCGCGACTGACAGCTCTAAAGTAAGAGAGACAGGACTCCCTCAACCATGCCACAACCAGCTGCTCTCCGCTGCTCTGCAGGTTTAGCTCAAAGCTGTTCAGCTGGCTGGTTTGGCTCACACATTCCTCACAGTTCACCTGTCACACTCAGACATGTGAGAGACTCTGAGAGAACTTTTAGCCCTGACTGCATTTTCACTCTTTACTCTGGAGAGTACAAATATATTGGCTCGTAATCTGGAACAGCTGAATCAGTCTGTGTTGTAAAAGTTACTAGAGTGCCGTAAGAAGACTATTGACTGAAGAACATACTGTATTGCAATACCTGTGATTTATGCGATTCTATAAACCATGGCTTATACATTAATATTAGTATTGTTATTACTGATAGTAAAACCATAATACTATTAGTAGATAATAGTTGACAAAACAAAATTTACCAGCAAGTTTTTATTTTCAGACCAAACTGGGAAGAGGCTTTGTTGGTGGAAATATAATCAAGAATGGCTGCAGAGGCAACAAATGCCCATTTGACAGGGTGGTACATTTAAACTTTATAAGAACCAAAGTAGTAGATAAATGCTTGTATGCATGAAACAGAATCTTGGTCACTGACAATTTAACACTCAAAATCAAATCAAAATAACAATAACATAATAATAGTATTGACACAATCCTAGCATTAACATAATACCACGTTTGGCTGTATTACACAAAATACACAAAAAATAAACAAAATTTCTTTCGAATTTAATAACTAACAATTTAGATAAGCATTTTTGGTATAGCCACCAGACTTATCAGGAAAATAACAACAGCCCATCAACTACCCCTGGTAAAAAAAAAAAAAAAAAAAAAAAAAGTATACTTAAGTTATGTTATTTTGGAACCACTAATTTGTGCTGAATCACTACTAAAAAGTAATTAAAGCTATAATAAGTTACACTAAATGTATACTAAGTATGGAGAGAATAAAAAATGACAAGTGTGCTTTAGTATATATTACATGTAAATTAATATAACAGTACTTTTATTTTAGTAGTGATTTAGCACAAATTAGTGGTTCTAAAATAACATAACTTAAGCATACTTGTTTTTCAGAACTGAGACACTGTTGTGGACAAAATATTCAAGTTTTATATTTAGCAGAATACTACCAAAATAGTTCAATAGGTTAATTGGCTTTTATGTCATACTATGAAATGGTACCTAAATTTGACAATGGTCCAGATCTTACTGAACACCCTATTCTTGCTGAGACAGAGCCAGTTGTGCACGGCAGACCGTGTTCATCTTTATACAGAGAATTGAGCTGAAGCCATCTGTGCTGGCAGGCCCCTCTGATATGTCTCCATACGGTTCCTCATGCCATAGGACAGCATGTGCTAAAATCAATACCACCCACTGACCTCTTTCAGCCAAGTGCTCTTGGCTAAGACAGCCTGATCCAGATGACAGAGAAAGGGCATAAATAAATTTAATGATAAGGATAATGGTGGTGAAGACAATAGCAACCTGTGAGAGTGAAATATTAATGTAGGAAGGAAATATATAATTACAATTTATTAAAAATTAAACAAGTTTTACATAAGAGTTATAAGAGATAAGAGATTTTAAAAAATACATGTTTATGTTTATCTATTTATCTATTTAAAAAATAAGTAAAAACATAAAAAAAAAAACTTCAGAATGAATACAAGCACTGATATGAATCATTTGATCCCAAATGACGGTATTACTTGGTCCTGATGAACATTAATGCTAATGGCACAGTGTGGAGTTTCTCCTAACTCACAAATTCACTTTTGAACAGAGTAAGAATGTAATTTAATACAAGGTTTACTGTGTGCCTGAAAGATTAATTTAAGAGCCCACCTACTTGAAAAGATCTTTAATAAGATTCTCTCTCAGAGTCTTCTGCACCCACACATGTATTAACATCCACCGCTATTTCTCCTAAGAACAGCACTGTTGTGTTCCAAAAATATGCCATGATTGAACTGTTTGAAAACTAGTTAGCTGCCATGTTTCCTAGCAACTGTTCTTAAGTAGTTTTTGTTTTGTCGATGTCTCATTTACTTTCAAATGCTTGTGTTTTAAAATGTCATCCCGGCTCTAATGGAAGTGGCAACACTGCTTACCTGGATTGCAGTTTGTTCGAGCTGTTAAGCTGAGAAAATAATATTGAGAATCTGGTGCTTTTACAAAAGCAGTGCCCTCCTTCTTCCTGTTCTTCCTCTTATTAACTCTGCTAGCGTCATGCAAAGCTTAGCCAATCAAACGAGAAAATCCCTTCTTTCTACCGTTACCAAGGAAACTATTTACAGCCTGTTTCTGGCACTCAGTTTTCTGCACAGAAAAAGAGAAAAGGAGGAAAAAACAATTGAAATGCTAAACTTTAGGTCAACGCAACCCTGCCCACATACACTTTCAGTTGAAGACTGGATTTTATCTTTATATGTTCAGTTCTGTTGAGTCTGTGCCCATGGTAGCCTCAAATGTATGTTATTGGCTGGCAGGAGTGGAACCCAATGTGGTCTTTCTCTGCTGCAGGCCATACATATCAAGGCTTGATGCTGAGATACTTTTCTGCTCATTACAGTTTTAAAGCACGATGATTTCAGTTACTCTATCCTTCCTGGTGGCTTGAACACATCTGGCCATTTTTCTCTGCCCTTTCAAATTAACAAGGTATTTTCCTCCACAGAACTGTCACTCACTCACATTCCATTCTGTGCAAACTTCAGAGACTGGATGTGAAAATTTCTTGAATGTGAAAATCCAAGCAAATGTGAAATCAGCAGTTTCTGAAATACTCAAACCAGCCTGTCTAATACCAACAACCAAACAATGGTTAAAATCACCCCATTCTGGAGATTGATGTGAACATTAACCAAAGCTCTTGACCTGTATCTGCAAGTTTTTTTTTTTACACTGTGCTGCTGCCACATTGGCTGACTATGTAACTGCACAAGATAACTGTGCAGGTGTGCTTCTATTAAGGTGGATAGTGTGTGTAGGTAATAAATTAATGTAAGACCAGTGGCTGCTTTTTGGTTCATGGATGTACTTAACCCATACACTGTTTAAAGAACAACAAAGTAACTGCATGATTATATTTTAATAAATGATTTTTTTATATAAGGCCATCAGCTTCTTATTCATCATCTGAGAAATAACCTAGTTGCATAATGGAAAAAAAACATCATTAATGAGCATGCACAATTTATGGGCTTATCTGGGACATTATTCAAGTATAAGGAAGTGGGTCAACAAAAATGAGAAAAGAAAGAAACTTCAACATCATTAAAATGGCAAAAACAGATGCTTTCTGATGTTATTTCATGGCTGAATATATAATAAAGCACATGTAATATTATGTGCTCAATGCTGTGTTAATCATTTCACATTATTTCATTTCACATTTATTTATCTTTACAAAAACAAATTCATAATCCAAAGTTGTAGTCCGAAACAGGCAAAGGGTCAGGAGGTCAACAAACAGACTAGAGTAGGCTAAGACAGGTTCAAGATAAAAAAATATGAACAGGGATCGAACATGCTGTCAGGTGTGTGAATTGAAATTGTTTGTTGAATACTTAGGAATGGATTTTGTTTTTAGTTTTTATCAAGGGAGCAATAATTTGCAATTCATCAAGCTTGAAATGATGTTGGTCATTATACTTAATGAAGTTTTTCTAAATTGGTTTAGTTAAACTGGATTTACACAGCATTTCATGTCTAATGTAAGTGTAAGTAAAATCAAACCAGTGTCAGTGTATCTGTCACAGCATGCCATGTGTTTTTGTGTATACATTGAAAACATGAATGAATACATTCTCATCTAAGAGCATCTACTGTGTTCATGCGAATTTGGTTGGTGTGGTACAGTGGTAACACTATTTGCTCCCATGTGAGAGACCTGGGTTCGATTCCCAGTCTGAGCAGCCAGTCTGTGCTACACCAGTAAGGGTCCTTGGGCAAGACTCTTAACACTACATTGGCCTACCTGTAATACCAGTAACCTTATAAGTCGCTCTGGATAAGAGCGTCTGCGAAATGCTGTAAATGTAAATGTAAATTAATGTTTCTGAGCCACATGGTTGTGTGTGTGTACTCCCTGTTCTAATCTCTGTTAGAAGTAAATATGCTCAGTGATGTGGACTGGGAAGTAAAAAAGGCCACAATCCCCCACAGTTTTATCCTGCCCTTCATGGCATGCCTAACATCTGCTCCTCTATCCCACATGTCCAAATGGCTTCTCAACCTATCAGCTATTGCAGGACTGTGAACGACCTGTACTGACACTTAATGCTACCTGGACTGAGCAATTGTCTAGCAAATATATGTCTGCAAAGGTCTCCAGTCTTTTAAATTTAGTGGTGGTAACTTAAGTTGACTGGACTATATTTTTAAAGAGGTTTTACCGCAGGGGGTGACTCGGAGAGAACAACTCTGATCATGTTTCAGAGAGATCTGGTAGCTTTACGCAATTTGTGCTGTAATGAATTAATAGCTTTTAATGAATTTGTGTATAGACCTCTAGACCATCCATTATCTAAAAACTCTTAAAGATGGGGCATCACCCTGATCCCATATGTGCCTATTAGACAAGTAGTGAAACAATATAATTCAGACTAACAAAGAAGATAACATGCATTACAGAGAGTAAATGAGATAAATCTAATGAGATCCAGGGCTTGTGGTCATGCAGTCAAAGCGGAGATCATTAAGTTTGCTGTGGGAACATGATAGGATGGGAAGCTGAATCAAGTAAGCTGAAAGCACTTTACACCTGCTTTCTGTTTCTTTTGTGATGCAGAGATGCAAGAGCTTGAGAAAATGTGCACAGGCAGATGGAGGGGGCGGACCTGAACGATGGCACAAATATGAAAGCAGTCTCAAGCACTTCAGGGCACTGAGCTAGAATACACTCGAGATTGCACTGACACTTTCGGTCCATATGAGACTGCCATGCACACCTGATTATCATGCAGTGACAGGAAAGCATGCTTTCCAATTTCTTAAATGCATAACACTAAATATGGCAAATGGATCAAAATAATACATAAAGTAGGAAATAAATTAATTATGCTTTATGTTAGCATTTCTTCTGACAAATTATATGTTTCTCAACAATATATCATGGTATTGAACTCCACTCACTCACTGTACAGCCTGCAGCTCATTCTCCAATCCTTACATACACCAGAAAACTGTTTCCCAATCACAATTTTTTCTTGTTTGCTTGTTTTTGCTATTGTGTACTCTTTTTTAAGGTCATCCTTGTTTTCTTTTACTCAGACCATTTATGTTATTTCTTGGTTCAATATATGATTTTATAGAACGTCATTAATGTCCTTATGACATTATCAGAAATTCCAGTTAACCTAATTTTGTATACTGGCTAATTTAATGCTAGATAGAAATCCCGTTACAAACAAACAAAAATTGCACACATGGATTTTAATTTTTCTTATATTAAATTTTAAACATCTTAAAAAAAGTTTCATTTATATCCTTCAGAAACCACATTGCATGGTTTGACAGGCTGATTAATTACACTGTCTTATGAAACATTACTGTACCACTTGTGTGAACATGCCTGCATATGTATTTTTCCTGTGTGTTAGTATAATAAATAATAAGTAGCACTATAATATAAAATCTTTTATGCACAAAACATCCAGTAACAGCTGCCATGATTTCTGTAACATGCTGAATAAATATGACTCAGTCAACATACCGCTGTGTTTTCATTTCCTCTCTGACGAGTTCAGGCTGTTCCTGAGCTGTTCGCTGATACAAGATGCTCCCTTTTAGTCTTTAGTGCTGCAGAGAATTTGTAGGTGCAGAGCTGCTCTAATGCATACACATTTTACCTCACAGATACTGTATGTGTTTTATTACAATCATAAAGCACAGATCTTAAAGAAGAGATTAGTGTTTTGGATATATGGGTAAGAAATACTGCCCATTTCTTGCAACCACGGCACAAAAACAGACACAGTTTTTGTCTTCTCTGCTGTGCATTTAAGCATTTGTCAGGCTTTGTCCATTTACAACTTCCATCACGCCACACAATGTCTACTAGATAGAAATTAAAGCACTCTGAAGATAAAGTAGAGGTCTCTTGAAATACAAACAGTGAACTATTGATCTGATAAGATGTTATCTGTTATCACCAACTACACAAAGACCATTCTAAACAGAATAAGCAATATAAGAACAGGTGAAGGAGTGCAACAAACATGGCTGCACATGCAGCAAGCAGTCTAGAGCTCTGACAATTCTATGAAAGGATCAGTATGTAGAGCTTGATGGGATCTGATAAGATGTGTAACAGCTTTTCACAAGATTTTGCGAAGCTTTGCTGGAAATCATGCATAGCTCAGGGCCAATATTCTGTCCATTCAAAACTTTCCCACCTGATCTTGTATTTTTTTTTACTTGTGCAATTCTGAATTAGCCTTTGGCAGGTAAACACACTGTGAAAATATACACTTTGTCTTTTGAGAAGAACATTGAATTGTTCCTGGATATTAGGATTTCATGCTGATATTAAACATCTTACTCAGAATCTGAATCTCTTCTGAGGCCCTCATTAGAAGACTTCATTAGTACATGAAAGAGCTGTAAGAAATAACAGCCATAACAAATAAGAGGAGTGCACTAATAAACGAAATCAGTACCTTAAGAGCACTCTGGCCATAATGATGCATTAGTGGGTGTGCGACTGAAATGAACTAAACAGCAAACACTAACAGCTCGACATACAACATTAACCTCCTCGCTACCCACAGATCCTTTCTAGAGCTCTCTTTATCATTCCAGACTAATGGGCTCAGATCTGCACTCTGGGAACCTAAATTGTACATTTAGTTGTGGGGGTGCACCAGAGATACACCTGTGATGCTCACGGAAGCCCGACAGCACAGCGGCGAGCATGCACAAGATGAATTACCGTCAAGCAGATGTGTGCTGAATTAGCAGTGTTAAGGATGCAGCCATTTTATTTCTGGCTATGCAATGATATTATAGGAATAGCAATGAGGAGACATTTCCAGGTGCTTTAAGGAGCCAATGCAAAATCGTAGAGTGCTCAGCTCTGTTTGCTCTCAAGCATCATAAAAATATGACACAGAGCATTATCATAGCATTATCATATTAATAATGATAATAATATGGAATAATATCCATAATATATATCCATATTAATATGGAAACAAAAGAGATAAAGTAACAATGAGGAGAAGTGGCCTGGCACCAGTGAAAAAGTAAATTTTCTGTCAGAGCTAACCTAAGAGAAGGATATTCTCAGAGCAAAAGCTGATGTCACATTTGTAGATTACATGCCTAAGAGTCTGTCAGTTTCCAGACCTTACACTTTCGCGCCTGCAAAATACTACCACAGAAGACATTAGTGAGAATGGGACGACTTGCCACGCTACCACTCAGGCTAAAATTACAGGGCTCAGATGGATAGGCATTTCTCATAACGACCCAGTGTGATTGTTTCCACTGAAAACAAATCTCAGTTCTTGCCAAGCTAAATAACATACATCAAAACCTATGCTCATCGATCAGAGTGACAGAAGAGCTTTCTCTTCGACAGTATGATTTATTTTGGGTGACACAAATGAAAGCAATTTTGATACATTCATAGTATCAGGGTCGCTATAATATGAGTTAAACCAAGCACTGTTAGTTCTAAAGATGTACCTTGTATAATTTCATTTTGCAGAGAGACCTCAAGTTCTCAGTGTGTCTTTGGTAAATACATGTAGCAAAAATGTAAATGAGATGGCTACAGAACAGAGTTGCTTAGTATCACTGCTCACCTTTTTTGTTTCTTTTTTCTATAGAGCCGAATCTCCTGTTCTGCCAAACAGGAGTGAATAGTAACCATCATGTGGGGGTTGTCCCAGTGGATGATGGCTGTGTGCACAGATATAGTCTGATGGATGCTAAATTAAAATGGGAAACACTTGAGAACCATCAGCTCACAGTGTCTGGTGATTTCAGTCCAATTTTCGACCTCTCATTCCCTGTCACTATCGCTTTCCATTATGCCGGCTGAGTAAACAAGCCAACCAAATGTCAGTCTCTATAGGAGAGGTGCTATAACTACACAGCACCTGCCATGCCTCCAGATTTGCATTCATATCATTATAATGTATAGTATCACTTTACTTCCAGACTGGACATTCACCTATTATGGTATGTAAAATAACCATAAAGAACTATTCAGGGGCAAAAAATGGATGTGTGTAAAATTTGGTTGCCTGCTGAACCCTAAATTCTTTTAAATCTCCTCTGGCAAGAGGCTGAGGGCTATTCTGCACATTTTTATTGCACGCATGTAAGCTCTTCTTTTCTGGACAAAATGTGCACTTATTGATTTATATTTCTATATTGTCGAATTTTATTAATGTACTGTGTTTTCTGGGTGGCACAGTGGCGCTGCAGGACGTGGGTGCTACACAGATCCAGGGATCTGCTGTTGTGGGTTTGATCCTCTGTCTGTGAGGAGTTTGGTGTGTGACGTTTTTGCCAGGTACACTTCCTGAAAAAGACACAAACTGAATGTGCTCAATGTGAGTGAATGGGTGTGTGTGTGCAATGCCCTGCAAAGGATTGGTGGCCTATCAAGGGTTAAAGGCCATGCTCAAGGCCCCAACAGTGGCAGCTTGGTGGTGCTGGAGCTTGAATGGCCAACCTTCTGATTAGTAACCCAGAGCCTTATCCATTGAGCCACCACTGTCCTTGGCCAATAAAATGATCCAGAAATGACTTTCATATACTGTATCAAATTAAATCTAATTAAAAATCAAATTTCATTTGGTGAAGTTAATTTATGCATATAATTTTAATCTTTATAGTGGTACTTCACATAGCAGCACTTGTGATAATGAAATTCACAGGTGTGTTTTTTTTCATGATCCACATATGTCTATGTTATTCATGTATTTTTCTTTTCAACCAATCACAAGGAGAATGTCACTGACTGTTGTTACTGTTTCTGACCAGTGTAATTACATTCTGCTACTTTGCCCCACTCTGAATCATGACCCAGATTTGATGTGACTCATTTGGATGATTTGCATGGAAATGATCTGTCATTTTGAATATTATATTTCTTGCCTGTGAAATGGCAAGTCTTTGTTAAAATCTCAATGCTATAAAAATAATTTGGAGAGATGGAACAAGAATAATGATTCTGCCAGAGTAAGAACTTTATCTCATATATAAAAGTGTGTGTGTGTGTGTGTGTGTGTAGGGGGTGGGTGAAAGCAAGAAGATTCATTCTTCCCTAGGTATTCTAATAATCTCATTTAATAAAGCTATTTTAAAATTTGTAGACTAAAATAATTTATATTTTGTTTCTTTATTTAAAAAATAATTACAAGTCATGTATGTGAATATTGTGATATGAGTATTGTGGAAACCATTTATTGGGATTTTCTAGAATTCTCATTCCCATTATGGAAAACTTGGGCCTGATGGCATAGTGCATTTATCGTATTAGAATATGCTATCATTATGGGGCTTAATGACGTTCATGAAGGAGTGTAAATGGTCACCAAGCAATGAAACACATCAGTGACATGTTAACGTGGACCAGTGGACCAGTGGACCAGTGGCCATGAGAACACACCCCACACCAGTATGGAACCACCACCAGCCTATCCAAATCACTGAGCCTCGCTATGAGCAAACTGGCCAGTGTTAAGCCTCACTCACAAAATAACACCTCACAAACTATACAGGTGAGGGCATCCCCAAGCCATCCCCTGAGGTAATACCATTTCATAATCAATTTGCATACGGCTGTCCCATTGCTTCTGAAATGTCAGTGTAATACATACTGATTGTTGAAACCTCATATATGTGGAGACATAATGATAATTCACTGCCAGTCAAATAATTTAATCAACAATATTACCACAGATTAAACAAATGATGTGTAATAACAGATAAATATCATTATAGTATTCTAGTATATTTATAGTATATAAGTGTAATACATACATGACTGCTGTAAGAGTGATAAAAAAAGTTTTATTGTTACAACTACACATTGTTTTGATGCCTCTGATGCTTCTGTGAATATTAAAGTGAGTTCTTTCATGAAGTCTTGGTCTTTCATCGAAGTTAAACAACATTAGAAATAAACTGAATTAAGATTAAATAATGTGGCATGGTTGCCCTGTGTCAGCTCACATCAGTACAAGCTTGGGTTTGATTCCCTGGCTGTCATTTCTGTTTCAGAGTTTGCATGTTCTCCCCCTGTATGTGTGGGTTACATTCAGGTTCACAGTTTCCACCCACACTCTAAAGGTGAATTGGAGATATAAAGTTGCCCCTAGGTGTGAGTGTGTGTGTCTGTCTGTGTGTCTGCTCTGTAATGAACCCTGGAGACCTATGGTCTATGGTCATCTGCCAAATTCTGCCATAACCCAGTAGCTAGAAGCAGCTTAGATAAATAAGTGAGTGAGACAGTGAGTGAGAGTAAAATGAATAATAATTGTACCACAGAGACCTGGACTTTCTTTGAGAAAGAATCAAGAGCCAATCTAGTTATTTAAATTGGTGATTACCTTTGAATGTTTATTCTGTTTAATTTGTATGAAATGGCTTTAGTCATTCCAACTGTGTTAACAAAGATTAGCAAGGCTGTCAACAAGAATCCAATTCTAATTGTATTAGCATAATTGGGAACTGATAAATACTCATATACAGTCATTTTAGATAAGTTGTCATTTATTATGCATGTATGCATTAATCATCATTTTCACTTTACATTACATTTACATTTGGTAGACACCTTTAACCAGAGCAACTTAAAAAAGTGCATAGTCATTAACTGAGAATATCCAAAGCGTGTCCTGATAGACCAGAATGTAAAAAAAGCTAGATCTAAAGCTAGGATACTGTAGATACAATAATCACTGTAAATGCAGAAATCTAAGATGCAAAGGTAGTGTGGAATTGACTTAGTGCTCAACTTAATGCTTTCAAAAGATTTGGGGTTCAGTCTGCATAAACTTTCAAGCAACATACACTTTGGCCTTCTGACCTTCTTGTACGCTATAAACATAATGATTGTATTTTTTGCCAGACTCTAAAACTTTCAGAAATAAATGGTTAAATTACTTAAGAAAATAACATTGACTGCTTAATCTTATAAGTAAACTGTGACACATTAATCTGGCAGCATTGTATTGATCATGCAGGAAAGTGAATTGGCCAGTAACAGCACTTTGCTATTCAGTTGGTTTTCCAATAAATTCAGAAAACGTCTGGATTAGGAGAAGGGGATTATATAGTGGTCATCTAAATCACTTATTTGATATTAATATTCATACTAAAGAAATGTGCTTATCTAATATTGAGGATAAACTCACCCAAATGTTTATTTGTACTCTATATATAGAATGTAAAAATTGTTAGATAACAAATCTGAAAAAAATAATTACGGGCCACGCATTGGCACGTATTATTTGATCCTCAGATAGAAACAGTTGACCAGCAGAAAGCTTTCAGTTGCTTTTCCAAGCCAGACAAGAAAATCTGTTATCCATTTGAATAAACTTCCTGATTTTTGGGCATCAGCTAATGGTCTGTTTATTGGTGGCCCACTGCTGGCTAGTGCAGCCCACGCTCAACCTCCACTGTGCCTACTCACTGTTATAATGAGGCAGAATACGTGGTAAAGTGAGAACACACTCTATACTTTATCAAACCTCAGCTCAATCACTGCAAAAATAGTCCACCTGAGATGCTCATCTGTGCATGCTGACATTTGTGCAGGGAAAGGACATTCCACTTAACGTGCTAATAGACCCAATCGACCTGGTTCTTCTGATATATATGGTAATGTGCTGGTAATTGGTAGCCTGTTTAAAGATTGATCTGTGTTGTTGGACGAATAAGTAACTGTAAGTCAAAGGTTATAATCTAACAGTGAGGTAAAATCAAGATCATTTGTGATTCCTTAAGAACACAAACATGAATCAGAGTATATATGTGGGTAAGTGCACAATAAAAACTCATGCTCTGTTGTAGAATTAATACTGTAATTAAGAATGTATTGTTTGAACACAACAGTGAGGTTGAAGCAAATTATGATGAACAAAAATTTTAAAAATGTCAAAGGTCAACAGGATCTAGATTATGGTTATTCCATAGCCATGTGGAGGATATTTTCCATCTATATTACATTCTATATTTTATTCTATTTTCATCCAGTAGTGGCTTAAAGGTTTTGGCTATGTGGTACTGATTAAAGGGTTAGTGCTTTAAGCCCCAGCACTGACCACACACTATAACTCTTAACTTCCTAACAAGCTGGGATGTGCAAAGAAATGTTATGTATATGTGACAAATCAAGATTTCTTTATAAAAATACCCAAACCGGACAGCTAAAGACAGGAAAAGGACCAGATTTATTCTGTAAGCTTCACCTGTCCAGTCTTGGTGAATCTGTGCCCAAGAAAGCTTCCGACTCTTCAGAACCTGATGTGCTCTTCTGCTGTTGTAGCCCATTCATCTCAAGGTTTGATGTGTTATGCTTTTTGAGATGCTTTTCTGCTTACCATGGTTGTAAAGTGTGCTTATTTGAGTTACTATAGACTTCCTGTCAGCTTTAAGCAGTTTGGTCATTCTTGTCTGATCCCTAATTGACTAGGTGTTTAAACAGAATATTTTATTGTTTTTCTGTTTTCACTCTCTGATGGTGTAATCATGGGCGTCGCCACCATTGAACGTGAGTGGGATGAAACCCCCTCACATTTCATAATTGTTCGTTTGGACACTTAATGCAAAATATCATTAGTTCATCCAGCACTGTTTCTAATGCTTCATGCAAGAATCCATTCCACTTGATCGATAAGAGAATACTGCATAACTCGCCGCATGCAAGACAGTCACAGTGTAAGCAGTAACAGTGCAGGCTGCCCGAAACTGGAGGAGGTAACATTAGCCCTATTGCCACCTCACAAAGTACCTAACTTATTTTTTGTTATATGCCCTCAAAATTAACCTAAGTTTGTACTTATCTGCGGGCGGGAATGGGCGTCTGAAACAAACACTACAGGATTATAGACTATAGCCTAAAGGGAATTCCAAATAAATAAAATACAGAAAATGAGAACAGAATATGAGACTACCTTTATTTCATTTAAAAAGTACATGAAAATAATGAAATAGGAGCGCTATTCCTGACAAGTGCGTCAAAAGCTGCAGGCCAGGATAACGAAACCAACCCCAAGAATCTCTTTATTAATATCCTATATCAGGTTTAACGTTTTAACACTTTAACATTTTGCCTTATTTACTGTAAGTAACAGCAGGCTGTTCTTGGTTGATCAGTTGTTTGTAATATTTGCTCCCAGACACAATGGACATAAGGAAATTCTTTACAAAGAAGTGGAAAGTAAGT
>JAOVVF010000036.1:19649919-19664828 GCA_028565595.1 Duopalatinus emarginatus | reverse complement strand
AGAGAGAGAGAGAGAGAGAGAGAGAGAGAAAGAGAGAGAGAGAGAGAGAGAGAGAGAGAGAGAGAAAGAGAGAGAGAGAGAGAGAGAGAGAGAGAGTGGTTTGCTTTGATGTTTATGTTAGTAGTGAAAGTACAACTGCTACTGTGAAGGTTCCACTTGCTATCAGGTGCAGAATAAAGCAGGTGCAGAAGAATGCCGGTTTGTTTGGAGCTCCAGTAAAAGCAGTGATGTCTCTATTTGACCCTGGCAGCACAATCATCAACCTTTGTGGGCAGAAGAGCAGTACAGGCACTAAACAATTGCTGCCCTTTCTCAGGTCATCACTTTCTTTTTTCCCCACTTACCTGTCACATTCTCAACCTGCTGCTCCTAATTCCTCTTTAGTCCACCTCTCTATTTGCTTTCCCATATCCCAGTGTCTCTCCATGGAAAAACTGAAACAAGTGAGGAGCTGCTTTATCATACCAAAGCTTCATACAGCATATCCTTTAATCCATCACAGACTGGGCCTGGCTTCTCCTGCAAGCCTGGGGGAAGCCTTGTCTGTA
The DNA here is from genome assembly GCA_028565595.1 of Duopalatinus emarginatus. Lineage (NCBI taxonomy): Eukaryota > Metazoa > Chordata > Actinopteri > Siluriformes > Pimelodidae > Duopalatinus > Duopalatinus emarginatus. The sequence continues at coordinate 19,664,280 of JAOVVF010000036.1, read as the reverse complement.
TCACATTCGCACCGTACCACTAACTTAATAGATTGTGTGCAATCTGCCAGAGATACCGGTTGCTCTGCTCAACTGAGGAAGAGAGATGTCAGCAGCTAATAATTATAGTGAACTGGGCCATAAACACAAATTATAACGAGATACTCACAAGTTCTCTGGGTTTCCTGTGCTTTTATGCTGATGTTGATACTTTGTTATGTGGGTTAGTCTGGTTTTCTAATGATCACTTTAACTCTTCTATTTTATTCTCTACTGAATGCAAGAATTAAATAATAAATGATAAACTGGCACTCAATTCTAAATTTCATTATTAGGACGCAGGGCTGTGATGATACATGCAATTCAAATTCGACATGTCGACATGATACGACATGATATAGTGGTGTCTAAAAGGGTTTCTGTTTTAAAATGATGAAAAGATTCAACATGATAAAAAAAATAAATAAAAAACAAAAAAAAAGGTATGACAGTGCTTGTGTGATCCATTCAGCCTCTTAGCAGCATATTTCAATTTTTTCTTTATCTACACACCTTAGACAGTTCGGTACACAATCATCTCTGAAATTAAAAGTGCAAAAGATCCTAATGCAGAAGCAGTAAGGAGAATTATCAAAACAGGATTGAGAGAAAGAAAAAAAGGCTTTAGTAACTGCCTCAGGTCCTTTAGATATAGCTCCATGATCTTATGTCTACAGTCGATACAAGAGATAACACACCAAATACACGATAAGGCCACTCATCATCATTAAAATGGATGTTCGGAGAAAAAAAGCTCAATCTTCAGATGTTTAAGACCTTGTACAGCCCAGCGGCCCTGATCATTTCTTACAGACATGCATTATACATTAAAGGCTACTCCAACAGACGGATCAATGATCAAAGGTTGACTAATCTTGAATGCTTAATGCTGCAGGTAAAATATTTTTTAGATAAAGAGCATGGAGATTATGTAAGATCAGGTTAAAATGAAATTAATACAAAAGGATTAACTGATAGAGGAACACAGTGTATATGGGATCTATGCAATGCTTCACTGTCAGGATGACGAGAGCAAATCTATTTCAAAGGTGCAAAAAAATGACAACTGTCAAACCTCTTGAAATAGAGAGGGAAAGAGAGAGGAAGGTGAGGAAGAGAAAATATGAGCCCCAGGGAATGTGTGGGGGGCAAAGAAATAGGACAATTTGTCTTTGAAAATGAAAAATATATCAAAGGAAAGCCTGGACATGCCTGCTGAGCCTGTTGTGTATCTCTTGTATGGAAAGGGGGCAGCCTGTAAATCGGTAATGAAGAGACCAAAAAAGGCATCTCAATGCTTTAGGTCTCTATACCATGAAAGAAAGAGGAGAAAAAAGACACTGGTGTACAGGTTCCTCTGCAAGGCTAATCTAATCCAGCATGTAGCTGAGAGAATGGACAGAGAAAGAAAGAGTAGAGACACAGGAAGACCAGTGGAAGAAGACAAAGGATGGATTATGGAGGATTTGGACAGAGAGCTAGACAGAGGAATGAGGAGAAGGGCAGAGTCTTGGAGAGGGGAGGTGAGACGTGTCCTGCTGGTTTGTGATTGTCTGTGCTTTGAAGCAGCAGGAGAAGTGTTTAATCTTACACGGACAGGACAGAGAGATGCGAGCACAGAGTGTAGACCATACAGGAGTGTGTGGAACCATCTCATTGCAATGCTATCATTCTGCTAATAATATAAGCATAATAGGTGAATTTTAGAAATGATGTATTTCCTTATCAGGTTTGCCAATATTCATATCTATAAGGAATGTAACCATTTTTGAATGCATTGTTAAGAAGAAACAGATAATGGGCCTGTCTCTAAATCTAATGAGCTGTTTACTCCCCACTGCCTACCTGAGCAGCTCCCTAAGTAGAGAGCATTCTAACTGACATCAAACTCAGAGGCAGGTTACTGAGACTCAGCAACTACAATCAGCCACAGGCCATTCTAACCAATGGGCTGAGGCGAGAAAACCCATGCCAACTCATGCCAACTAATGTTTCCCAGTGTGTACTGAAAATGGTTAAATTGCTGCGAATAAATGACTCTTGTACACCTTTATAAAAACTTTTATTTGAATAAGAATTATTAACATTTGAAAATAGTTTCACTCACTAGGCTGCTCACCACTCTGTTTTCATCTACCATATTAAAAATCTTGCGCTTCACTGAATTCTGGGATTGCCTTTTTGGCTGAGGCAATATCTCTTGATATTTCTTCAGAAGAAATGGCCAGAATAGGGCATCTCAGTAAGCAGCAGTTTTAATCAACAAAGTAGTGAGGCAGGTTTCTTGTCAAGAGTGTGCGTTAAGATGTAAAATGTTGTCTATGTAGAGAATGCACTAGGTTTTGAAACAGACCAAGTGTTTTAAATAGATATGAATAGGAAAATGTAAAGTCTATCTGTCTGTCTGTTTATTTGTAGCACCAGAAAGGTTCACAGGGCATCTGCTTGATACTAGAGGTGTGCATCAGAACTGGAAGTTCACAGGCTTTAAAAAAAATAGGATGTTTTTTACTTTTATGTAGCTGTGAGTGAACTGTCAAATATAAAGCTGGAAAGAAGAAAAAAGCCAAATACGTTGGGATATGTTAGACATAGATATTTCAGACTATTTATGAACTCAAGTGATGTACATACTTAAGGTTGGGGGATTGTCAGAGCCTGAATTCATACACCATGCTGACTATTGTTTTCTAGTGTTTACTGAGGGCCTATTAATGGCCTAGTAATATAAATTTTTCAAGTTTAAGCCACACCCAATCCAGGTTTAAATCTGAATAACGATATTCGGAGCGCTTGGAACAAACAATAATATGGATATCATCATTGTATTACACCACTAATGTATTATATTGTACTACATACATACACCGCCTATCTATAAATATGTGCATAGACGTCCTGTGCTATTTATGAATAGCTTTGCCTGCTTTTGCGCCTCATGCTGTGTCTGGTACCATGCTTAGTCTGTGCTGATTAAAACCCACATAAAAAAAGCTGCTTCCTTTGACTGTGTCACTATTTGAATTGATAATGGAGACAGCTGTGCTGGCGGATCCATGAGTCATAGAGCTGCTTCCTCTGGCTTATCAGGGGAGGAGAATCTAATTCAGTGTGGCACGGGTGCAGTCGGGTGGCATCACTTTTCATTTCACCCCCTAATATGGCAGCATCTGATACCGGCAGGGCCACCTAGGGCCATTGTCAATTTTACAACTGGCCCCTACGCACATGGGGTGTCTCTCTTGATTCAGAGGAGGTGAAACAACAATTCTCCTGGTAATCATATGTATATAGCAGAGGTGAGGATCATACTGGCGGTGGCTGCATAATGGTATAGGGTTTGTTTAGCTGCCATTCCGTGGGATTCCTAGTACATCTACAAACGTCTCTGACAGGTAAACACTATGTGTGCCGCCTTTCTGACAAGATACATGGTTCATGTTCTGCATTCATTCTGATGGGATTGGCCTTTTCCAAAAGAACAATACACTGCCACACACAGATGCCAGATTATCTTTAGAGGGTTTTGCCTTTCCCAGTCACCAGATCTCATGACACACGTTCTGCAGGTTCTGTTTTCCAGTTTTTCAGTACTGTATGTATGAGATATAAGACTTCATAGAAAGTCCATAAGGTATTTGATCTTTTTGTTTCAGCTTGGTTTTTGTTTTACATACATGAGAATGTACAAAAGACGTTTAAATAGTCAAATAATAAAATGATACCACGATTACTTTGTAATCGGTTATGATACCCTTTCAATCAAAACACCTGAATTTATAACTTTCAGTCCGCTTGCTTGAGATGACTTGTGTAAGATCAATGTGGCCATTGATTTCATATGTGTGTGTTTTTTAAGAATAACAAAAGCAAACTTACCATATCAGTGTCTGAAACTGGCCCAAAACTGGTGACGTAGATATCAGTTTTCACTGTGGTGACCCGATCTGAAAAAGTAAAATGGACAAGAGGCAAGGGATGATTTCATAAAACAGTTAAAAAAATGTTAAGAACGGACCGTTTTTTTAAACATTGGAAACAGCTTTGCATGTTGCTCAAATAAACAGGAAACATTTTACAAGCATGTTTGTTACCTTGAGTTCATATTCTATCCTTGCACGTCCTATATTCCCATGCGTAATGAAAAGATGTTTTGGAGTGCTTCTAAGTACACCTCAGTGCTGTCTTTTCTCATTCTGCCCTGTGTCTCTGCCACTGAAGAACTCTTTATCAGTCTCGCTCCTATTTTGGTGATTGTCATTAATAGAGATTTCTCTTTTTTCTTTATGTCTGGCTTTTCTGTGTCATCCTGTTTGCCCTTGCACCTGTTTATGCCTGACTGACTCAGAAAGCTCCTTCTTTGGCTTTTTGTTCTGTTGGAGGCGGCTGTTCTCCCTTAGATGTGGATCATTAAGTGTTGCTCATTAACGCTAAACAACATATCAAAAAGACTTTTGGGATCTCGATCTGACTCAGGGCTCTTGTTCACATTAAAAATTCAGTTCTGTACTTTGTGTGAACAGTAGATAATAGAATTTATTTAATTGACTATTCATGTGTGTCTGAACTAAAGATGACGAATATCCAATAAGATAATTTTTCCGCGACTGATAAAAACAATGGTTTAGGTTCCAAAGAAAACTTTTGAGCAGAAATACACTTTCAGTTTTTTTCTCCACAGGAAGAACAGAGCATCTTCTGCAAAAAGTAGAATTAAATAACATTATGTTTGATACACACACATGCTTATATTAAAAGCAGGTGCCCTGAAGCGCTTGGTGATAATTTACTGTTTAAAATTGAGGCGTGCATTCACAGCCCCAGGATGATGGTTCTGGTTTATTAATAGATATGTAATGTAGGTTGGTTAATTCATCTCAGAGGGAGGAAAGACTGCTGCTTTCAAAGATCTTGTTTTTTCCCGCTATGCACAGACACTCAAGGTTTTTTTTTTTTTTTTTTTTACAATAAAGTGCTTCAAAATACACAATTCTGCCATAGAACACTGCTTGAGAGATTTAGGTGAAATTCTATACAAAGATAACTGCTCGCCTTCAATGATTCTGCATTTCATGTCCTTTTTTTTCAGAGTGGAAAACATTGTGAGCGTAAGTGCAGAGGATCATTGATTCAGACATTCAATGAATAAAAGGGAATAAAATAACCAAACAAATAAATTAACCAAAACCCACCAGCCAGTTTAATAGGAACACCTCTAAGTTATCTTAATCATGTAAATATCCAGCCAGTCAATCTTGTGACACAGGCACAATGATTCAAAATCATGCTTATACAGGTCAGACTTTTTATTAAATGATGACATCACATCAAAAAAGTGATCTCTGAGTTCTGTGGGTGGAAATGTCTTAGTGGTTCAGTAACCACTCTTTACTTTCCTGGTTAGCAGAAAAGCATCACAGAAAGCACAACATATAGAGAACTTCAAACTACAACAACAGAAAACCACAGTGGGTTCCTCTCATGTCAAAAAAAAACCCATGAATCTAAGGCTACAGTGGGCACACACTAACCTAAACTGGACAGCTAACTGATTCTTGAGAAGTGGGACATGATGCAACACTAATAAAAAACTTCATGCGTTCAGAAATGATACCAAATGTATATATTTTATATATACTATGGAGATCAAAATGTGCCTGATTAGCTTACTGTCATTTATTTTTTGTCACCGCCATCAGACATTAAAGACAAAATAAATTTTCAGTGAATTTTCATGCTAAGCTTAAAGCACATATATAAATTGTATAAATCTTTCCATCTGTGTTTTTTTTTTTACTTTAACAGCCATGACTTAGGTTAGGGCAACTGGCCTTGTGACTGGAAGGTTGCCGGTTCAATCCCCCCGTACTGAAAAGACACGACTGAAGTGCCCTTAAGCAAGGCACCTAACTGCACCCAACTGCTCCCCACCACTCTGGGCAAGTGTGTTCTCTGCTCCCTAGTGTGTGCGTTCAGTAGTGTGTGTTTCACTGCTCACAGATATATTAAATGTGGATATCCAATTCCCCTGTGTGCAAGCACAGTAGGTCAATCAATTCACTTTCACTTAATCAAGATGACTTTAAGATTTCAACATACATATACCCCCTAGGAGGCAACTTTTTAAATTATGACCTACAGTTCCTTGGCAAATGCGATATATAATAAAAAAGAAATGAAATGTTCTGAAGGTAGGTAAAAATTGTTATTTTATACACATATTAATCAAGATTATTATGAAAGCATTCTGACAAATGTTAAAAAAATATAGTTTTTCAATCATTCATTTGCCTTATGTTCCTTTCTTATCCCTCTGTTTCCACCTTTGTCTCTCCTGTCTAAGAAATGGCTCTTATAATTCTGGTTGTATACTGATTTTATCTCTGTTTCCTTTGGTACACTCTGTTCCTCTTCCTACTGTCCTCCAGTGAGAGACTCTGCCTTAGCATGGTGCACTGAAACACACAAGAGCATTAGTCTATCTTACAAATCTACACAATGAAACAAAATCTAATATGATCAGAGCTCTGACTAGATCACCCTGTGATCCATGTTTTAATATCACACTTGAATATTTTATCATAATAACCTATACTGTGCTAGAGTGGAGTTGGTCTGTGTTTCTCATCCTATTTCCTTGAGCCCTATGATCCCTCAGCCTTATGTGCCTCAACCTTAACCATACCCATAATTCTTACACCTTACTCCAACAAATGGAGTTTATGCAGTAGCCAATTCGGTTTTTTTTTCGATGGCAGCTGCTACCTTAAACTACTTCGTAGGGATAAAGTTATAAAAAAAATCAAATTTAAAATAAATAAATAAATAAAACCTCTGAGATGGAATGACACTGATGTATTTTCTCCCTTGCGCACTCATGATCTAAGAAATTTATCTTACTACTGGCTTGTGGGAGGTGCTGGAGCTTATCTGAGCAATTATTGGGCAGAAGGCAGGATAGGATTCCAGGTCATCAAAGGGCAGACACATTTACACACTCGCACCTAGGATCGCCAAGATACCCGAATGCATGTCTTTCGACTGTGGGAGGGATTCTGACCTCCCAGAGGTAACCCGCATAGACAGAACATGTAAACGGAGGAAACTCCACACAGAAAGGATTTTGGTCACAGCTGGGGATTTAAATCTAGGCTCTGAACCACAGAAATTCATATTGCCCAAATACATTACATTTTAATGTCTGACAAAACGTCTCTTTGGATCTTTCAAATGAGCTGATACCTCAGCATGCACAAAAGAGCAAACGTTGAAGGGGGTTGGGAGAGCAGAAGACAACATTAGGTTTCACTCTTGTCAATCTAGAACAGCAATCTGAGGAATCTGGGCACAGACTCAAGCAAACTGGACAAAAATACCTGGTCTTATTTCAGTCTACACCTATCACCTGTCCATTTTCATTGAGTTTGTACCCATGTTAATTGGATTCTTGCTCTTGGCTGCTAGGAGTGCAACCTGACATGGTCCTCTATACTGCTGCTATAGCTCATCCAACATTAAGTGCTATGGGACAGTTCAATCTTCTTGCAAAGCAGCATAGCTCAGTCAGTTTAGGTTGGGATTAACATGCAATAAAGTAGAAAATCATCATTCACTTCTGACACAAAATAGACACTCTATACATTCTATACACTTGTGAAATTGGTGTGATATTTCTATGACATGACAAAACATAAAATGGGTGTGTTTTTAATTATTCCATTTCCGAAGTTATTAAATTTTTAATGTTGCAAACCAGAACCAATTTGAACTACATTATCTGTCTCCGTCTGCATTATTTTCGTCCACTTGCTATAGGTCACAGATCTGGTTTATTCTTCAGGCTGGTGTGTGTGGCTGAATGCGAAGCGGCTGGGTCGTGTGAAAAAAAAGGGCACAGTTCGGGGGGTTATCCTGGAGAATGAGGATTTGTCCAGATTGGATGGGTTCATATGGAGCCTGGCCTCCTGGGAAATCCTCAAGCCTTGAGATGCATTCTTATAGATGAGATGTGTTCACATATGCAGCAGCTTACCCTAGATGACAGCAGTTTGACTCTGACAGGTTGACACTGGAGCTGCACAATTTATTTTTCTCCACCTCCTGTTTTTCTCTCCCTATCTGTCTCTTCCAGCTTTCCCCGCATCTGATTTTTTTCTCTTGTTTAGAAAGAAAAATGAAACTCCACACACTGTTAGAGTACCTGCTTTTTCATTTGACATAACCAAGACAAAACAGCAGTATGTAGCTTTTCCAACCTGGCTGTCTCTGAAGTCTTATGCATTTCTCATGCTGTGATCTGAAATGCACTACTGTGTACGCATGTGTGGGTTTATACATTTCTATCTGCAATGAAGCGCTCAGCAGGTTTGTCATCTATGTAAACACATTTCAGCAACAGGAGAACTATCACATGGCTCTTCTTTAACCTGAGATTGCTGAAGTGTAGACAAGGCAAGACAATTTCACCTTCAGCTCAGTCAATAATCTCTTGGAGGCGAAATAATAATCAGAGACCTGGTTGTGTCTTTTATTAGGGTATTAAATCTTCAATCCGATGACAATAAACCTGTTCTTTCTGACAGTGAATAATGGCCCCTCGCTGATCATTAACGCGCTCAAGTTAATCAGGCACAACCTTATGATAACAATAGCAGGATGTTTGGTTCAATGAGGATGTGGTCAGGGAATATTGGATCTTGCTACGTCATAGGTTTTAGAAATGCACGGCTTTATAGTGGGGAAAACAAAGCAGCAATAAAAAAAAAGCTGACATTACTGTTTCTCGATTCTGTATTCAGTTGTCCTGCCGGCATTCACCACTGCTGGCTAATTTATGACAGCTACAGCTTCTAAGTACTGTTCCCAGGGAATTTCAGCTGATTGAGTCAATGACATTGCATATTTAAAATGGAAATTATTGAAGGCACTAATGCCTTGTGAAATTGTTGCTCCATTTACATGCACAGCTTATTGGTTGGCGTGTCACATAATTCTTCATGTGGCACAAATCTGAGTCATTCTGTTATGTTGTAGCGGCATGTTATTATATACTGTATATACTATTAGCTCTTGGTGAACTTGTGAAATGCAGTTCAACAAACTATCACTATATATATATATATTTTTTTTTTTTTTTTTTTTTTTTTTTTTTTTTGTTTTCAGTTTAGCAAAAAGCAATAATTGATTCCTCTAGGGCTTTGGGATATTTCCTTATCATGGCCCCATATTGATCCATCAATCAATGAGAAGCTCTTTTGCAGTCTCCAGAGAGGTTCCATTTCCAAAGCACAGCAAGGCAGGGATAATAATCCAGCACATTATTTCTTATGTGGTCAGAGAAATGTCACATTGAAGTACAAACCTGAAGAAGGATTGCTAATATAACATCATGTACAGTACATCTCTAGAATTTTATCAGCCTTAAAAAGATTTTTATCAGTCATAAAAGATTTATGAAGCACCAAACTCCCCTACTGAACCTCCTACTTCCTCTCCCTTACCCTCTGTGGGGTCTGAAGGAGATGGATGGTGGCATACTAAGTTCCTACACACCTCCTCCTGCATTTTTCCCAATGTATTCCATACTAAAAAAATCTGTCTAACGAATGATGTAATAAAACTCATAAAACATTTGCTTTTGTGTTTAGGGTTATTCACATGCTCAGACGACCTCTGATGACCTCTAAGTCTTACAGTATACTAATCTCTGAATACATTATTGATTTTCTCTATGTGCTGATGGATACAGGATATACTATATCACCATCAGAATAAGACTCAGCCTTGAATGGAGTTAACATCATATTCACAAGTCAAATCTGACAGAGATCACTTAAGATCAACACAGACTAAAGAGAACTGCTAGACTTGAGAGCAGCTTTTAGGAAATATGATTCCAGCACTCAATGCAGATGATGACGCAGAACAATGATGATGGTCTCGCTCTACAAATTAATTGGACAGATTGGAGTGGAACCCAGTGTGCTGTTATAGTAGATATGCCTCAAGGTTCAATGTATACAACACCATGGTTGTAAAGACTGGTGTTTTATATGACTATATACTTCCTGTCAATTCAAACCAGGCCATTTTCCTTTGACCTTTTTAATCAACAAGACATTTCAACCTACAAAGCTGCGTAAATCCTAAAAATCCTGTCATCAGCAGTTTCTGAACTATTTAAACCAGCCTGTCCAGCGTCAACAACCATGCCACAGTAAAATTCACCTTTTTGCCACTGAGATCACATTTTTTTTGCACTGAACGTCACTGAAATCACATTCGATTTGAGGCCCCCTTGATCCTTTAATTTTCATATTACACTGTTGCCACATTATTTATTTATTTATTTTTGCAAAACTCATTTTTTATTATCCAGTGTTAAATGTGTTGTCAGAATAATGTTGCATAATGCTCAGACAGGAGGCTTGCAGATCTAGTCTTTAGTCTTTACACTGAGATTTAGTCTTTACACTGTTATAATAATTCCAATATTCTGCTATTATTGATATAATATATCAAAGTTATACCAAAAGCAATACTGAATGATAAATACAGGCTAGGCCTAATCCTAATTTATGCTTGTTGTCATGGTTACATTCCAACACACTTGTGAGGAGCGTTAACTAAATCTGGATACGGTCTAATATTCTGACTGACAGCTCAGTGGAAACAAAAATGTTTGCCTCTACTCCTCCATCATAATAGAGTAAACTGACTGAGGCAGTCTGAATAAAAATGTATTTCATCAGTCATTGTGAATAATCTTTTAAATAATCGGTTAAACAGAAGAATAATCATGTTAGTCTTTGTTCTTATACACACAATCAGTACAGATGACCCTTCTTACAGGGGAAAATCAAAGTTCTTTACAACTTAAATTATTACAACGTAAATTATTTTTTTGCAGGTAGATATGGGCATTAGAGTAATAACTAGAGGCAAATGTACGACGTCAAGTTGGTTCAGAATTCGATATTTACCAGATGTATTTTTTTTTAAATAACAGATGATGCAGCTACAGTATAAATCAGTATAAAAACTATATTAATCACCTTTGTTTAATGATTCCTTGACAATATATTTCAATACTGACACATTATAACTGCTTAATCAATTATAATAATAATGGGGTGATGGGAGGTGGGAGATGGGGTGGTGGATAGTGGAATTCAACTGGCAGGCAAAACACGGCTTTAAAAATCACATACACTGAAGTGCCAGAAAAACTGGTACACTCTTATACTCGGTAGGTCGCTTACAGGGCATGGGCTCCACAAGTTTGTCGAAATATTCCACAGACAATGAACGCCATACTTTCTTCCAAATGATCCACAATTCTGTTGTATTCCAAGGTGTAGGATTTCTGTGTTCCACAGCGGGTTGCATAGCATCCAAGATGTGTCTAAACAGCAAAACAGCAAACTCGAGTGTTCCTCTAATTATAAATTGGTGTCTCTAGACTTGTGTGATGGTGCATTGTCCCATTAGAAGAGGCCACCTCGATCAGAATGAATGCAGGACATGAACTGGTGTAACTAGTCAGAAAATAGGCACACATAGCAATCACCTGTCATAGACGTTTGTAGATCCCATGGAAACCCCACCTAAACAAATCCCATATCATTATGAAGTCACCAACAATCTGTACCAGTTTTTTTCTTAATCAGTTTTCTTGCACTTCAGTGTATATACAACGTCTAATAATATAGCTCCATATCAAAACAATGGCAAGAGATTTTTGTCACTGTTCTTACTCTTCTTAAACATATTACCATATAAACATAAGGCCATAGCACCTATCAGGAAATGTGAAAATTTTATCAAAATTCTTTTAAATGATCCTCAAAGTAGTGAAATGATCCTCAAATAGGACACAGTGGATGCTGATCATCCAGGAGAGCTTTAATCTGCTCTCGTACTGTGTGTAAAGATAAAAAAAGGGGTGATTATTTTGGCAGGCACAAATTGCCTGCAGCTCATGCACTTCCTGCCTGACAACAGGGTTATATTAGCAGATGTGCATTAATTCAGAACAATACAGAATAGGATAAATGAAGAATATTCATTACATTGAAGATATTGAAATATAATAAAATATGAAGCCTAGAATTAACCAGCATACTAATTATCAATTTATGTCATTTCACTCTTCAGGGATATTTTAGCAATTTGCTGATGATAAGCATAAATTATGTTTTGAAAAGTTTTCTTAGATATCATTTTTTTCAGGGATAAGGGGAAAAAAAAAAATCACAATTCTTGAAGTCATCTCAATAATACAAAATATGTATAATAATACATAGGTTAGCTAACAAACTAGCAATACAGTAGTGTTGTCAATAGTTAGTCGACGTGCTATAAAGTAAGCGTGGCTTTTCCTGGGATTTCTTTTCACTAGTGGAACATTTGAGCATACTGTGTCTGTAATGTTTACAAAACTGTTGTATAGAAGTAAAATTGCATTCGTAATTGTGTGGTTGTACTGAATATTGATATGGTTGATTTTGTGAAAGTGTGAGTGCTGTAGGTAATCACAGGCTTGTGGATATTCCAGATTATAGCAGCAGTGCAATTTTGATTAAATGCATTTTTATTATTAACAAAACTGCATAATAAAGAAACATATGTAAAGATTAAATTATTATTTATAAAAATAAAAATAATTAAACAGAATTTTTTTTACAAAGTTAGTAAAAGCAGATTATTGTAAAATGATTTTACACTAATTTTTATAAATATTTTTTAAACATTTGATTATTTATTTTATTTTAAAGTATTTGATTATACTTTATGTAATATTAAACATTTTTATTGCCTATAGGAGTTTTAATGCAACACTACAGCATTGCTGTAAGTTTATAAGCAAATCTATAAAACATGATACATATTGTGTATTGCAGAAATGACTGGGTGTGATACAAGAACACACTCCAAATGGGACACTAGTCACACATTCATTCACACTGAGTGGCAATTTAGTGTGGCCAATCCACCTAAAAGCATGCTTTTTAAGGTGGAAGAAAATCTAAGTCTTCACAGAAAAGCTACACAGACATGTAGAGAACATGTACAGAAACTCCACCTGAGGTCAGGATGGTTACTTGCTGCTCCACCAAGCCACACATTGAGCCTTCGTAAAAGACAGTATGGGAGGATAGGGTGTATGCTCAGGATAGTGTATATTACTGCTAACTATGATTGGATCCCAAGTGAATTCGCTAATCAAGCCATGACTAATGGCCGCTGCTCATTAGATCCAACTTCATTAAGATAATGCAGGCAGGCAGCTTGAATGCAGATAACACAGCATTTCAGAATACTGACAGTCTGGCACCTAAACAAGTGAAATACATCAGGCAGACATTGAAATTATTTGTGAAGGGAAATCAATAGTATAATAGTTTTGTCATTTAATCATTCTGTTTTCACAAGTCTTTTTGACTGGCAAAATCTACTTTAACCCATAAAGATAGCAGATAAGTGAACTACCAAAGACACATTCTTTGGACAAGCAATGGATTATATGAAGACAGTGAAGAACGGTGCTTGAGTAACCCAAACAAGCATTCAGCATGACACTGCCTCTGAATGTGACAAAAAGTGTTACATCATACACAACATGCAGCAACACGAAGCCATGAAAAATGTAATTACACAGATCTTGACAACCCATTGGTATGTCAGAGCGGTGGGTTTAGGTGAAACAAACACATTATTCACAGTTTCACATTTATATCTGTAGCAAATACTCTGAGAAGTCAGAAGTCGGCTTTGTTAGTACAATCCTATAGTTGCTATGCACCCTGCTCAAGCCTGAAAAAGAACTGATAAACAATGTTGCTTCGGTAGATTTCACCACGGGAAAATGTGTGGGCTAGTCTACAAAAATCTCCCTTGTAGAGGACTGTAGATATTTTACAGGGTTTTTAGGCAGTAAATTGATTTTGGCATTTAGTTCAGCCTCAGTTTTTATGCCTTGTGTCTCTATTTGGGAACTGTTATGAAAGTAGGTGGAAAGATCCTTACCCCTTCCTGGATAGGAGTTTGGTGCTCAGCACTAAAATCTGCTGTAGGGAGAGTCAGTTTGGGTATTTTTTAGGGCTGTCAAATGATTAAAATTTTTAATCGCGATTAATCGCAGAATTTCATATAGTTAATCGCGATTAATCACATTTTTAAAATCTATGTAAATGAATAAGGCTTTAAAGTAAAATGTTACAATTAAAATGACGAACACATGTTACGCTAAAATTACTTGTTAAAAACTGCTGGGACAAGAAAAAATGGTAAGGGAGTTTATTCACTCACATACTAGGCAGTACTGAACATACAAAACACAAA